>JAODLL010030146.1:0-23352 GCA_026546735.1 Forbesichthys agassizii | reverse complement strand
TTGGGGTTCCCTGCTGGAGCTGCTGCCCCCGCGACCCGACTCTGGATAAGCGGATGAAGATGGATGGATGGATGGATGGAGATCTGAGATATATTATGTTTCCATGGATACATATGAATGCACCCTGGTTCATATGAAAATTAACATTATCCTTATCATACTTTATAATGAATAACTTTAGGATACTGTGTTCATCTCTGATGTGGTGGATCCCCCCTGTTCACCAAGGTTTTAGGGACAGTGGAGTCCAGTATGTCCAGGAGGGATGTGCTGGAGGAGATGGCTCTCCAGGCTGACGTCCTGGACCGAGTCAGATGTCTGCTGCTGGAGAAGAATGACAACAGCATATCTGCCAGCATCAGTCAGTAGAACTGTGCCCGTGGCTGCTTTGGCTACCTGGTCATTTATTGTCTATATTTTTGCATTGCCAATTTATATTATATGATTGTTTAGATCAAGATGGCAGTGAAGTTACTGGTGAATAAAGTCTCCTCTGCTTTCCTCCCATCTCATATAGTCCTCCCCAAGAGCCAGAGAACTAAAGATTTATTGTCGTTCTGGAAAGAATGTGTGAGCAATTTCAGCTCCCCTTTCTGTTGCCATGCCGACAACTTCTCCAGGACGTTACGGAAACGCTACACGCATAAGGTCAAGGCCAAGCAGCCCGGCCAATCAGGGAATGGTATAGTACATCATATTAGCTGCATTAAACTGTAGCAGGGTATCTAAGTAGTGGATTTAATTTAATCTATTGAATGTGAATAAACAACACATGCACATGCAGTTTGAGAATGTCATAGAGAGGGCTTTTAATGTTTACTACAGCTGATTGGTTGTGTGTGTGTGTGTGTGTGTGTGTGCGTGCGTAGTGTTCGCCCACCTGCTCCAGCAGGTGCAGGCTTGCTGCTGGATGGTGCCCAGCCCTCGGCAGGTGTGTAGCACAGACAGGGTCACCCTGTTCCAGCTGTCCGTCTACCTGAAGCGCTGGAACATCCAGGACCTTGGACAGCACATCTCACACCTCTCCAGAGAAGGTCTGTACTACCAGAGGTCTGCCAGGTACCAAGTGTCTGAGGCAGCCCCTCTGCCTTGCTCGAAGGCACATTATTATTTGAATTATTCCAATCCAAATATAAATATATCTATAAATGATGTATGAAATAAATCACTTACAATGCAAGCAAATTGTAAGCTAATAAATGTTTTGTCACATTCAATATCTACCCGCATTTCGCTAGCTTAACTTTCTCTGTGCGTGTCGAAAAAAATGTACTTCTACACAGCCCTGGCCCCGTAAAGAGCAACATAAACAAAGTGGCGAACGCGGCTCACGTCAACAAAGCCGTAGCACTACGCTTTGCTACACAATGTGTGTGTATGTGTGAGACGGCGCCGCGGAGCGATACTGTTTTGATTTGATTGGAGGTTAGCAAGAATAACTTACCCTGCCTGTAAATCAAAGCACATTATAATTGAATTAATATTTATGTTATGCTCTTATTTCTTGCTATTAATTCAATAATTAAATACATTTTAGCCTTTTAAAATGTGGGAAGAATTATTGTGGAAGACCTGTTGGTCGTTGTATTCCCTAATTCCAGGAAGGTAGGAATTCTGTTGTAGTTGTAGAATATGAGAACATGAGGGAATTCTAAGCATTGCGGCTTTCTACCATCTGGACCCTGTCTGTCAACAGCAGTGCCCGTGGTCACGCCACAAAATTCAGTCAGTGTGTGTTGGGTCTGTAACCCCAACCAGAGCCCCCAGAAATATGAACACCCACATAGTTCATCATGCAGCCATACAAGTGGTAATAAGATACATAATTATCCGCCAATTATTTGAAACCATCTCGTTTTTGGCGGTGATTCTACCCCCCAACTGTAAAGATGTGTAATGCCTGAGGAGAATTATCAGGAAATAAACATTGCAAAGCGGGAGGAGCTATGCGAGGCCCCACCTCTTCGTCGTGTTTCAGAAAAGTTTCTGTGTTTCATCCTTATATTTTAATATAAATCTGGGACACACATATTGTACACACCTGCACACAACAAATGTTTAAATAGGGACCAGCACATCTTGCTGGTCTTGATCTTAAACACTATAGCACATGATTGTATCTACAGTAAGTACATCCTTCTTTCCTTCCTTGTAGTGCACCTTGTATCAGCCCTGCAGAGCTCAAAAAGGAGGCGGGTCCTGAAGAAGCTAAGGAGGCGGAGCCTGGCAGATCTCCTCCCACTTTGCCAAACCTTACAGACAGTGGCTGGTCTGCTGGCGGACCCAAACCACAAGGTGTGCAAGGCTGCGGCCAGCTGCCTGAGCAGGGCTGCAGGCTGCAAGACCTTCAGGAGCAAGGTAACAAGCACACATGGCCTCAAGGTGGTGCTGTTGTCTGTGGTGAGAAATACTGCATGTGGTCACAGACATGTACAGGTGTATATGAGAATGTCTCTGCGTCTGTGTCCAGGCTATAATCTACTACACAGAGTGTTTGAAGCAGAACGATATTCAGGTCCAACTGGCTTCATGCCTAGCACTCAAGAATCTCAGGGTGAGCACACATACATGCACGCACACATTCAAATTATGTGTTTATATATATGTATGTATATAGATGGATATCTAAGGTCAGAAGGTTGGACACCTATATGAAACATACTGTGGAAATGATTCATTAAAATGTACAGCTATATATCCAAATACTCCTGTATATTTTTTAGCTGACCTGGATGATTGAATTGGTACCTCATCATCAACGTGCGTACGTGCTTACGTGCGTTCGTGCCTGCGTGCGTGTGTTTTTCTCAGGCAACAGAATGTGTGGACCAGATAGCAGATCTGTGGAGGGCATCTGAGGAAGATCTTCGTAGTGCAGCTAGAGAGACTGTTCTTTCCTTTGGTATGTACAGTATGTATGTATGTATGTATGTATGTATGTATGTATGTATGTATGTATCTGCTGTATCTATATCACATACACACACACACACACACACACACACACACACACCTAGTGCCAAGACAATGTTTCTTCTCATCTAATCCATTACAATCTATACGAGAGGTACTTTTCTTTCAGTAACACATTATTTATACTGTATCAAATCTCTCTCTGCAGGTAAAAAGGGATTTTTGGCCTTCCAAAAGATGGAGCAGCTTTACACTCAGATGCAGGAGGAGGCATACCAGAACCAGGACACAGAGATCACCATACTATAGAACCTGGACATGCTAACAATGCATTCTTAGGGACTAGGATTCACACTTCACACAAGCCAAATAGTTTTTAGGAACCTTCAACACCTCCATTGTCTTGCCAAAACCAACCTGCAGGGAACCGCACAATTGCTAGAACTGAACACACGATGGAAGAAACTTACCTGGAAATATACAAACATGACACTCTAAACGAAATCAAAACATCTGAATCTTCTTACAAACATACATGTACACTCAACACCTGAAACACAAAATGGCAGTAATGGCCACTTTCAGCATTTTTTTCCCAAACAAATGCTGGCAGGCTTCTAGTGTGGAAGTCAAGGTTTAACTTTTCTCAAAACAATATACAGTATGGGACATAAAATAATGAAGGTTCATTGTGGATTTCCTGCTCTGCTTTTATATATGTATATATGTTACTGCTGATAACATGCAAATATTAGGCATCAACAGAATGCTGATGAATGTGGGTGTGACACATTCTTGAGGACTTTGGCAAAACAGAGGTGTAGTTTCCCAAAAATGTATAGAATGTATATAAAATGAGAAACTATGTAAACATGCATTTCATACATTTAAGTGTCATTATTACCTTGAACTGTGAATGAAACATCTTCATTCCAAGTTGGTACCCAAAAATATATGTTTGTTTATCAGAGTAAACAGTGTAGCCTATTGTGTTTTGGTCCCAGCCATATATTGTTCTAATTTTTTGCCAATAACTTTGTCTAAGTAACCTCAGAATACCTCAAATGTCCATTTCCATGTGTCACCAGCATATAGTTCTATGGTCACCACCCACACCCCACCCCATTCAGTGAACAATATTGTCCTCTGCTGGTCATTCTGGGAAACTGTAGGTTGGGTTGGGAAATGCCATAGGCCTAGGATGTCACTGTGACAACAAGATATATTTGGATGTGGTCGGGCTGACTGTTAACCTCACCGGCTGGACTATTAAAAGTCTTGCTGAGAGGTCAGTATAGAATTGCGTGGGAATTAAACATTTGCTGTATAAATTACATCTTTAGAATCAGAAAATGTATCTTTAGTTTCCAGGTGTACTGTTGTAGTCTGTTTTTCAAATGGATGCTTTTATTTTTCTAAAGGTCTTAGCAGGAAAACAAGTGCTGCTTTGTCAATGGGGTACTTAATGTGCTTTATATCTGATAATGAACTTCACTTAAAGTAGGTCCAGTGCAGATGGAGCCTCCTTGGAATATCAACTCTTTTTGAGATATACTAATGTGCAAATACTGATAAAAATGATTGAAAACAAGTTATCAGTTGTACATATTTCAGAAACAGCAGTAAAATGACAAAAACAGCATAAGAAGGAAAGAAATAAAGTAAAGGAATTAAAATAAGGACAGAAGTGTCTAATAAGGGATAAGATGTGTCTAAAGATATATTCTGAAAACAATTGCCCTAAAATATTCATTCATTTACATAGCTCAACATGACAATATTTTTTTTAATTGATTTTTTATTATTCCTCCTAGTCCTAATGAGCAAATGAAAAATGAAATAAAGATGCAGGTAAGGATGGTAGTAATCAAGATTTTTACTTTAAAGTTTGTCTAATCCTTTATAAAGGTTTTTTTTGTAATACAGTATATATTATGATTGCATAAATTCATGTTTATAGATATAAATATTTAAATGAACAAGCTTTTCTACAGTAGGCTAGTGTGACTACTATATGTAAACATGTAGAATGTGTATTGTGTAATATTACTTTTTTCATAACATCTCTGAATGTGAACATTTCCTGAGTTTATGTGAATATGATCTGTTTTGAGTATCGCATTAATTATCGAATGTAATACAACTTGACATGTTCAGAAGTGTTATTGTGATCGATTGAATTCAAGGACAAACCTCCGAAAAAAAGTTTTCCTTGGGAATCATAACCAGCAACAAAGACAGTAGGTGGCACATTGATTGATCAAGAAATAGGTAACATATCTATATAAACATGCAGTAGGCTGTATAAATAACATTTTGTGGGATGTAGTTTCTTTTAACCGGCAGCCATTATCACAACAAGCTAATAGCCTAATGTGATGTGATGATAATAGCGATGACAGCATGTCCATATAACCCAGACATTTGAACCACCCTCATGATCCAGGGCACAGCCACATATGCTCATACCACATGTGCATTGGCTTTAAAACCAGCTGCTTACTGGGGAACAGTTTGTCGTCTAAATACAAGGAGCTGGCGATACATGTTTCCTCTCCATGAAACAGTGGAGATTATAACTTGAATTTAATGTTAAGCAGCTACAGCCTTTATAGCCCAACGTAGATGACATCCTCCATGACATTTTAAAGCTAAAAATATTTCTTTACATTTTTATTTCAAACCTTAAGTCTATTGTTGAAATAGACCAAGCGAGACATAACTATTGGGTTATGATAGAGTGCATTGATACAGTATATTTGATGAAAACAAATTGACCCTATCAGTAATTGATGAAAATTGTGACATTTGAACAAAAGTTGAAAACACAGAGGAAGAAACTTTATTTAAATTAAAACTAAAGGAATTGTAGCAATAAAAACAACGTCAGCACTATGAAAGAGGCTAGATACACCTCGTCAGGTATACAGTAGAAACACAAGCCTGTATCTGAAGGCTCAATACAGGTAACACTTGAGGCAGAAACACTCATTGGAACACACTGGCAAAGAACTGACATCAGCATCTTCACAGAATCTTTTGTCATAAAGGCCAAATAACTGTCATTTTTACCTGGTGAAGTCTGCTTCCTATTGCACCAAGCTTCCCATTTGATTTGACTAAAAACAAAACGGTAATATCGCCTATTGGACAATGATCAACTTGGGTAAACTGATCACTGTTGCTCTAAAGAATTTGTTTCCAGAAAACCATTTTGATTTTATTCTTCACTTTCTATTGCTGGAAATCTTACCAATGTGTGTGCGCATCACTACAAATTACACTGATCAGCATGTCATAAAATCCAAGCATCTCTCAGACCCACATACATTCATACAGTTGGGAACGCTCAGCATTTTAGTTAAAATTAATCTATGAAAGAAAGAAATTGGGGGGAAAAAAAGGGAACCCATGCACAAGATAGAACACTTCAAGATCTGATGCATTGTCCAGGGGTAAAGACAACCTGGAAAGACCTGGAGGATGAAGTGTCCAATGTCTGTCATTCAACGCTGATGACACGATACGTAAGTTTCTCAGACTTCACAATATGTTCTGAGACATACAATAGTTTCGCAGCATAGTCATGGTAAGTGATTGTCCACAATCTGTGCTCTCCTAGTCTCTTTACATATGTCCTGTGTGCAGACACAGTCAAGATGGGAGTTTTAAACAAGTTTACAACAGATGCCATATTGCTGCTGATTTGCATGAAACTTAACAGATCTGTTGACTGCAAACCTGTAACAATATTCTACAGAACCTTGCAACAGTGAGATTCCCAGTCGGCCATCCCTCTTAGAATGCGAGCATGGAGGCAAAATACCAAATTATGCCAGCAGTTTGGCCAACTGGGGGCAGTGGTGGTTAATATAAAAAAAAAAAGATAATACGTTTCTGTGGGGAAAGCCTTCCCTAACAGTTTGGTAGAAGGAAAAACCGTTTTAATAACACCAGAACAGAGTCAGAAATCTTTAACAGTGGTTAGCCATGGCAACAGGCCACAGCTCATCACTGGTGTAGCAAACACTTTATATTTCAGTTCTACATGTTTGGCAGTCCAAGAAGACTGACTAGAGAAAGATCCTTGGGCTGTAAACATTAGGTATATGCAGCTCTTCTCACGGTTTATTCTTCACACACATTGGGATGAGACGACAACAGCAGATGAGAAGCAGGGGTGTCTCATCTGCGTGTCAGCTGAGGGAGTCCTCTCCAATCCTCCTCCTCCATTCCCATCCAGTGACTCCACTCACAAAGTCAAAGATAGGAGGACAGTAGGAGTGTGTGTGATTGGGGACGGGGCGGGAGGGCAGTACCTCATCACACTCAACAGCAATCCCCCTGCCCCCCCCACTAATAGCCCTATGGCCAATAAAGTGAAATATAGTTTCCCTGGCAGCTACAACACATTGACAATACCTCAACTTGTCGACAAAGATACCAAAAGGTTCCCCGCGGC
Source organism: Forbesichthys agassizii (assembly GCA_026546735.1). Taxonomy (NCBI): domain Eukaryota; kingdom Metazoa; phylum Chordata; class Actinopteri; order Percopsiformes; family Amblyopsidae; genus Forbesichthys; species Forbesichthys agassizii. The sequence goes on along the minus strand of JAODLL010030146.1, from coordinate 15,977 downwards.
TTCCAGTGTCAGCACAGCGACAATGCTCTAACAAACCACCCCCGTCCCGCTCTCTCCCACAGCATAAACTTCCGTATAAACCCTGGCACACCTCCACCCAGACCGACCCTCATGCTTACCAATAGTTAGACCCCTTAGCCTCCCCTTAGCCTCCCCTCCCTACAGCATAACTATTCTCTTCTCCGACACCACCTCGACTACCACCACCACCAGCCTAGACCCTTCCTCCCAGTATCTGCGGCGGCCTCTAGGTGCCCATGATTCCGGGGTTATGGGCACTAATGGCCATCGAGGCATCCTGGCAGTGGTAGAGGAAGCAGTTGCCCCAGCAGCTGTAGCAGATGAGGAAGAGGGCAGCGAGGAAGACCAGAGCACAGATGGTGCAGGGCTTTCTCTCCAGCAGGAAGCTCAGCAGGTAGAACCCCATGAACATGGAGTGGTTGAACCATAGCGCCGGGTTCAGCGGCTTGGGGATGAGCAGGACTGGCAGGAGCCACTGCAGGCAATACATTGTCTCTTCTTTCCAACGGGAGAGGTGGGAATGAGCAGTTGTGTGCCACAACACAGTTCTTAGGATTGTTGACAGGAGTCAGCAGATACTTTGTTTTATATGCGCGGCGCGTGTTTAGAAGTGTATGGCAGTGAAGGGCAGGTGTGTTAAGGTCAAAGCTCACGACCCTCTGAAGTCGTGGCAAAGCAGTCCTACTATCCAACAGCTATGTCGATCGAGAAGCAGGATGCTGCAGCTAGCTCACGTCGTGGAAGTTGGAGGTCAAGTCAGCCCTTTAAGAAAGAGATTAGTGCAACATAAGCTTCTGGTCAAACGGGATACACACATTCAAATCCAAGTTTAAGTTAAATGTTTAAGTTACAACGTACTGTAAATAAGACACATACGCAGTTCACACGTTGTCCAAACTGCTGATATTACCAGTACATTTGATATGAAAGGTCAAATGTTTTGGGTTAATGCCAAAATACGACACTTCCCCACCTATATTGGTGAACTCTTTTTATAGGCCTGGTTCGGTTGACATCAGCTGCCTGACATCAGAGCCGCTGACTATGTCTGGTTCTTAAGTTTTGCGAGACGTTCATACGGTAAAATCACAGCACACAAAAGACTACGCTACGGCAAATGGTCTAGCCTCTCTACCGTAGGCTAAATCAAGAGTAGCAGCAGTGTACTGTCAGCGACAGCTGCTAGCATATTCCATGACAAATAATGAATCCCATATATATAGACGCTCAAACAGAGGGAATAACGTAGGCGTAACTACTTTAACTAACATTAAGGACGTTGGACAGTCGACCTGACTTGAACTTACAGAAAACGTGGAAAAATAGATAATGGTAAAAACAGATAATGGTAATGACTTCAATACATACAATAAAATGCCCTTAGGTTAAGTTAAGTGAGCTGGCTAGATGACGTGCCATGCCAGCTACGTTAGTAGGCTAACTGGCTAGGGTTAGCTTGAAAAACAAGACTATTGTCGATCAAACACAATACACTATTTATCTAACTATATCAAAATAAATTATATTACACTTATTTTAGTCTGTAGAATAAACATATTAGACAAGAGGCAGTGCAAACCATGTTTTAGTAGCTCAAGCTAATTCCACTCCATCTGCAGTGCAATGCGCAGCTAGCTTTCTTAAGGACCCATATATTTGCTTGCTCCTGACATTTAGCAGTCTTTGACATTGCCTGACAGTATAACGTTTGTAGTGGTGGTTTTTATACATTTAAATAATAGCATTGCCATGGAGTTTCAAATTGTATGTATATGACAATATTTAAAACTCTAGGCAAACATTTTGTAGTTTATCGTTTTAGGATTCATATTTTTATGTTTTTAGGATCGTAATATAAATAACAAATGCTTTTGGTATTTCAACATACAAATAAATAAACGAATTTTGAAAAGTTTAATGATTCCTCTTAAGTGAGCACTTGTCTTTATGTCTGTTTGCGGTAGAGTTTGATATAAATACATAGTTTATTGAATAAAAAGCAAACAATTGTCGTCTGCTAATCCTTCAAATATTATGCGGTATAATACTTTTTGTCATTTAGTTATCTACTTTGCTGAGACATGTAATTTAAAAATGAATGTAGCATAGCAATAGTTATAGTTGAGATCCCACTGTATGTTGTAATCCATCTCGATCTTTTTAGGTAATGTCAAGCCCATACAGTCACACAGGCAACAAATCTAAAGCTAGTGTGACCTACTGCAGAAATACTCAAGACAAAAAAAAAATTCTCCAAAGTTTATTATTCGTGTTAACCTCTTACAACAAAAAGATGAAAAGGACATGAAAATATGTGCTTAAAAATAACAACATATGTATAGATATTATTCATATACATTAGTCATTATAGATATGAAATAAAAAATAAAAAAGTACAGCAATATTGTCATATAGATACAATATTTTGTGGGGAGAGAAAAGTTTGTTGGCTGGATTAGCTATTGTTTTATTCTTGCAATAGTGGTTTTAGAGAATAATATAGTCCTGCTGAGATGCTGGGTGGATGTTGATCAACTGAAACACTGGTGTGAAAACAACTTATGTTTATATGTAATTCTTTAAGATTTCAATCTGTCTCAATAAAGCAACATCATATATCAGAATTAGAATGTCTCTTTCTGTTCAAGAACAAGAAAAAACTAACTTAACTCTTAAGTAGTTTGATATTGTACATTGTTGCAATGACAAGATACAGCATTGATGGAAACCTTGTCTCTTTTTGGTGAGTTGGCCCTTTGGCTCCCAGAGAGCCGAATTTGGGACCAGTTCTGGCTTTTCAAATTCAGGCAAATTAAGCAATATTTTGACATGATTGATATGAGTGTAAGTACACCACTTAAATTAGCCTAACCTTCTAATTTATGATTTTTGTTATAAAAATATCAGGTTTTAACATGCAGTATTGTAATTCCAATAGTCTTGCAGATTGTTTTACATAAAGTCACATCGGCAAATATTCCTACGCATGAAAAATAAAGCATTTCTTGGAGTAATATTTGTATTCACATATTTCATTTAAAAAGTAATATAAATTAAATAACTTGGATTTGGATTTGTGTCTGATATGTTATCCGTAGATGTTTTCTACTGAAAACATATGGGTATGCATGCATATAGGCTACTGTGTATAGAAACTTGACATTGATTGCAACACCTTTCAAGCTATGTTATTCACCTTCAATCACATGGTCCTGACAGATGAATAACAGCCTATTATTCCATTTCCCATTAATAAACAAAATAAAATGGGGTAAAAAAAATAGATGAGCTCTTAGACAGGAGTCGACTCTCATCATTCATGTAAAAAAATAATTCAACACATACTATAGAGCTGACTCGTTTACCAACTACACATCACTAAGATGCAGTTGTTCTCTTTACCACCAGAAAGGCAGGGGATTGAAAGAATCTGCATACTGCAGCCAGTAACAGTATAAAGCAAAATATTTCTTACAATCCTGCAAAGCTGATTAAGTGCATTCCAACCAACACAAAACCATATACTGCATATATATATATATATATATATATATATATACACACACTGTGTATATGTATGTATGTATGTATACACACACATATACGTAACTATTCAATTGATGAAAACATAAAAAATAAAGGGCATAATACATAGGAAAATATTTTTGGCAATGATGCCTGCAAAACAAAGAGATAATTAATACAACATACAAGGAGCAAATTTACCATTTAAAAACAAGTTGCGCAGTGTTCCTTACATACATTTCCATCTCCAGTTGATGCAGCCGTTTCAGACAGAAATAAACAACTGACGCTTGAGCATAATTTCAAATTAATTTAAACTAAAATATTAACGGCCTTTGATTGAATCTAGTTTACACTATGGCCAGTTTTTTCATTGTCAGTGTATCATAGTCAGTTTTCCAGGTAAATACAACAGCCATTCCAACACTAAGAAGCATATTAGGCTAGCAGCACATAATATAGCAATCACAGCTTGTTGATGACTGTACAGTTAACATCCTTAGCTAAACAACCATTCCTATAAGCAAAATAGAGATATTACTATCACTTAATACACTTATGAAGCAGTTTAACAATGATACTCACTATTTCCAAGTGCAGTGATAAAGTGCCAAACCTTACTTTTGAAGATTTTTATATTTTCTGACCAAAGTAGGATGAGTTATTGACATAAAGAGTCAGATGTCAGTGGCTTGACATCTTTATAAAAGACTTCTGCAAATCCAGTGAGAATTTGCTATTTACATGAAATATCTTTTTACTGATTCTATAGGCTTTTGGGCATGGTCCTTAGGACTACCACGTTCATCACATTATTTCTGATTAAATATAACTTTAGTAAATCTAACTTAAGTTTAATAAGCATAGTCTAGTTAAAGTTAAGAGTAGCTATCTAAAGTTATTTGACTAATGTTCAAACAACTTGGTCCCGTTGATTTTAAAAGCAAGTCAGCCATTTGGTCAAAGACACATTCATTATTGTGAATAAGCACAGCTGTTTTACTACTATGCAAACTATTGAGGTATTTGAGGAACAGGTAACAATTTTACTTTAGTCATTCTGCATGTTCAATTTTTGTTAAATTCAGGGAGGAACACAAATATGTGCAAATCAACGACTCACCAACGACTCGTCGCATATTTGTCATAAAAACTTGGAACTCCATCTTTCTGCCTCTAAGCTCTTGTATATAGGTTACTGTATATTCTCAAGCATTAAGGCTAGAAAAACATAACAGACTATGACTTTAAGCTAGCTTGATATGTTAGCCCTGCAAACACTGCAGTACAGTAAGTATTGTGCACTCTAAATTGATAACACTTTTAAACAAGTTACACAGCACAGCATGCGTTTTAGAGCTCTTCAAATACACAGACAGAACCCATAGTATGCTGGCCATCCAAATGAGCCTAGGAACTGACTAATATTTCCAAATTACCATGAACACAACCTTGACATGAACATGTACAGTATCATATCTTATATCTCCAGTGCAGAGGTTGCGTTAATCAATTATTTTCCCTCATTGACTGAATTCTTTTAACAATAAAGTAAAAGAAAAAAACACAGATGGACATCAGATCAGAAAACTATGGGTGATCTACTGGAACTTTGAGTAAACCACACCCGTCCATTTGGTGGCGAGTGGGTATATTATTGAACTATTCTCATGTCTTGTCTTTGATCTCACATGCATGACCTTGGTAGGGGTGCCTGAAGTTTCTTAAAAAAGACAAATAAATATGATTCCATTGATAAACACGGCGATTGATGCCGTGGAGGATGAAGTACAAGAAAGTAATACTGATAACGTTTATCAGCCAGTGGCTTATGTTACGTAAGTGTTGACATGAAAAGTGACCAGAGTGTCTGCTCACCTTTCCCTCTCCATGCCTCTACTAAAGGCAAAATCTCTATTTATTTATTTATTATCATCATCAATATCATCATAATCATAAACAAAAGAAAAATGACAGGTAATAACAAGTTCGTCATGCGTCAAAATGACAGATAGCGAAGTATAACGCAACTTCTGCTCCAGTGTCTGCTTGCCATAAGCCTAACTCAGGTTTCATTGGATCATGTTTTTATCTTCCTCTTTATTCCCCACATCGTCTCACATCCTTTCTTCCTGCTTCTCTTTTTTAATCCTGCCTTATTTCTTGCTCCCCTCTCTCCTTTTATCCATCATGGTAAAGCAGACCATCCTCCAGTTCATCTTAAATGCCTTGCTGATCTAGTCTCTTCATCACAGATGTGTGTCCTGCTCCTCCTCTTCCTCCACACATCCTGCCTGGTTGACAAACACCTGCAAAAACAAACAGATGCCGCTCTTCAGAGAGATGAAACCAAGCATATCAGAGGGCCAAACTCAAAATGACATCAGTTTCAAACAGCTGTGATTAGTCCACCAGAGAGGATAGTCTGAAAGTATTACTTCACCAAAATCCCCTACAATACGTGTTACTTGTGACAAAAGAATAATATATACAGTATATATTTTGCTTGATTAATGAAAGCCATCCTATGTATGATTTGCTCCAATACATGTCTCCCCCCGACTATGCCCTCAGATCAATTTATTTAGCTGGTTATCATAGTCTGTAAACCCTGATCACATTAGCATTGGCACCACCACACTGCTGGCAGCCCAATCAGCGTGTGTTAGTGAGAAGTCAAGAGTGTTTCCAAATGGAGGCAGAACTCGATGAGGCCATCAAAACAATTTTAGCAGCGCCGATTGGTTCAGCGCTGTCCAATAGTTTCAAGATAAACCAGAGGTCTACGCCAAGTAGGAGCAAACGACTGTGAACACTTCCCAATGGAGCGTGGCCAGACCTATTCACAAAGTGAATATGGTGTGTTTACACCGGGCTAGATCAGTCTCAGTTGAAAACTGCCCATTGGGTAGAGAACCACCGACCAACCAGCCAGAGTCCAGGTCAGTAGATCAGTTGTTTGGAAAACCAGCCCACACGTCTTCTTCTTATGGATCTATTCACACAGCCAATCACCTGCCAGCGACTGCTATCCTCGCCGCCTCTTTCTCCGCCCACTGCGAGTCCATTGGTGCTGGGCTTCTTATGCGCCATCTCAGGTTGGCTGTCATTGGCCACGTCCAGGGTGGGGTTGTCATGGCATCCATTCTCCACAAAATGAAGCTCTTCTGCACGGGACTGGAAGAGAGAAGAGGACCACTGAAGGCGTGTGCGTGTGTGTGTGTGTGTGTGGCACAAGGTAAAGGGTGCATCAATGAGTTTGTAGATGAGGTGTGGATGTTCAATGTAACATTATTGTAAGCATTAAATACATACACACACAGTGCATACATTATTACCTATGATTACAGATTAGGATTATTTTGAAGCAATCAAACAATCTTGGTTAGCATCATAAACTTATATTTGTGTGTTTTACCATTGTACTGTAAATATACTGTGTATATACTGTATATGCATGTATATATACACACATTGTGTATGTGTGCATGTGTGTGCATGTGCGTGTCCCTGTATACCATGGTCTTGGTGGTGGGCAGGCGTTTCTGCCAGCAGATGTAGATGAGTCCGGAAGTAATGATGACCATGCACACTGAACCTATGATCACCAGGACCACGAACAGTTTGCCGTAGTCGCTGCGGGTCTGACTGGGTCGAGACTGACAGCTGCTGGCCGCGCTGTAGTTCTGAACGCCCACCTTGAAAATAAAACAAATGGGATTCATGTGTGCACCTTGATGGGAGAGTTAGAAAACACAGACCGCTCCTTGCTTATTTGGGCAGAACATGATCACGCTGATACTGTCGCCTGTACAGTATACCAGGGGTTCCCAAACCTTTGTGTGCCAAGACCCACCTCAGAGGACTAAACTATTTAGAGACCCACCAAACAACAAGCACCAGTAACGTCATTTTGAAAAACCTCTCCATTTATCTAATGTTAAACGTGTGTGTGCGCTAAATATTTTTGAGCAGAGCGCTCCAGAATCTATGGTGTGCATGCGGCTAAATAGGATTTAATCCAATCAGGAACAAGTAGGCTATTTTGCCACAACCTTACTCACAACCAATGAGTGGTGCAACTAGTGCTGGACAATATGGCCAAAATTTATATAACAATATACTTAATCATTTTGGTCAATACGGTAAAATTCCGATATTGATATGAACACTAAAAGCCTCAGAATATTAGCAACCACAACGGAGTACTTCTGAAAAAAGCATTTGCCAAGTCTATGAAACTATAATATTTTAGAAATTAAAAACATAAAAATTAATGTTGACCTTTTAGCAAGTGTCAGTAACATTCTGGTGTGCGTGTGACTAAGCACTGTGGTCCCATGAATTAGACGTTCCACAGAAGACATTACTTACAGACTGTGTAAAATGATTTGGCACCTGAAAACAGCCCTTACTGCTTTGCACTGGATGTAGTGTGAGTCGTAGTTTCCATTATGTTCACCTTGAATACAGCTGGCAGGGCTACACTGACTTTATTCCAAAAAGTCAAAATTCAAACCAAGTATAAGCATTATGCAATTATTCACCTTTAGTATTTTGTTTTCATTGTATGTTAATCTCTAAAGTATTATGTCTGACTGAGGAGAGAATATTAGGTTTGACCCATTATGCAATATCTGCTGAAGTAGATTTGTGACATGGTCATATAGGTATATTTTTTTATTCCACACTTTTTCCCCCCATTTCATGTAAAAATGTCTCCATATTTAATGTGGAGGTATTCAAGGTAGAGAAAGACAACCAGCATAACTAGGCTAGAATATAGAAATTTGAGCAAAACTAATTTTGAATGGAATATATCTTTAAAAGTTAGGCTATACAGATATATTCTTAGAACTTCCTAATTAGATTAATATCTAATGAAGCGATGTATAATTTTACTGAGATCGTAATGTTGTGACGGCATACAATGTAGCTTTACGTGAGTGTACGGTAAACTCAGGTCTTTACCATAATTGCACAAACACGCAGCACAATTTAAAAGCTGGCTGGCGGCGTGATCGCACATCCACCCCTAACCATACGAGTCATTCTAACCATACGAGCATATATCGTTCGCCGGCATTTTTTCCACCAGTTTTGCTAGTGTCTTGCCTGATAGCTTTAGCTAGCTGTAATGATGAGGTAGCTACCCGGTAATATGGGAGTGTGTTTGTGTTCAGTTCCGAGACCCGATTTGAACAGCTAAACCCGCCTTTCAACGCACATGGATGGAGTGTAGTTAAGTCAAGATTTTTAGTCGCATTTGCAAGTGAAATGGTCGCACTGCGAGCTGACTGCTGCGCTCGTCATTCAGTGACAAATGTATACCTTATCCAAATACTGGAAATTAGTTTAAACCGTTATTGAAAAAGTTTTTATCGCAATAGATATCGTTATTTAATTATTGTCCAGCCCTAGGTACAACACGATAGTAAAGCGCAGAAGCCTTTTCATTGATATTCTTCACTCACTCCCACTCTGTGACACACCTGTGGGTCGCGATCCACAGTTTGAAAACCATTGCAGTATACTTTAACACGTGTAGATTATAGCAGAACCGTACCTCATCCAAACTCCTCCTGATTTCTCCTAGCATGCCCAGTACATCCTTGGTGGCTATCACTCCTGCAACAAACAAATACAGAAGATCCAATGTGTGTGTGTGTGTGTGTGTGTGCACACGCACGTTAAAGTTAAAGGTACATACCGTGCTCTGATGCCACATTCATTAGCAACTGGTATTGCTGGTGGGTGGGCTTGCTGAGGTAAATTACCCATGATCCTTCAGGGCTGTTCATTCTCCTAGCAAACCGGCGCTCCAAGACCTCCAGCAGCCGCATGCCACGCTCTTCACGGAACTCCTCCTGTTAGGACAGACACACATAAATACAGAATACTCAAGGGCGTAGGAGTGACTTCAACATTGGGGGTATACATTCTGGTATAATTGTATGCACCCATTTGTGCCTGTGTGTGTGTGGGGAGGATGCATTAATACGACTGGAGATACTATTAATATAGTCAGACATCATAACAACTGATAGGCCTAGTCATTTGCTGTTTCCTTTTCACACTTAAAAAAAAAAAATTAAATTAAAAATTAAAATGTAGATTTTAATTTTAAACTAAATAATATCCAAGGCAAATGAGGGTTTGTACCTCTACCATTGAGACACGGGAGCAGCTAAACCTATAGCTCACACCTCCTCTCCCTGGTTCTAGAAGTGACAGCACACCATCTTTGTGACTGGTTTTTCTAAGCACATGCAATTTGCAAATCAACCTGGCACTTCAAACCCTCTAGCCAATTAAAGGTATAGTCAGCTATTGCAAGCTAAAAATTTAAGCTAATACACTTTTTGTCAAATTCAACAAATATCTCATTACATTTCGCTATCTTACCGTTCTCTGTGCGTGTTTAATAAAGAAGATGATACTTCTACACAGCCCTGGCTCCGTAAATAATAACATAAACAAAGTGGCGAACACCGCTCGTATCAACTTGTCAGTCATTCTCGTTCTCGAGAATGACTGACCCTGCCTTTAACTCCACTTGTCCTACAGAAACAGTGTGCGTGTGCATGTGCAGAAATCCATTAGAAGCGTGCATGCTAGTGCTTACGCAGTTCATGTTTTCAGAAATGTTCAGGATTACATAGCCACGACCAGTCAACTCACTCCAGTCAACACACACCACCTGAGAGGAGAAAACACTGATTACCAAACAATTATCAGGGAGACATGTATAACATGCAGGTCTCTACATGTATAACATGCAGGTCTCTACATGTATAACATGCAGGTCTCTACATGTATAACATGCAGGGCAGTAGGTCTCCAGGACCAGGGATGGCAAACACTACATTTGAGAATTACTTTTTCGAAGAATTCTAATCAGTTACATTTTTTCTCAAACAGGCAACTGTCAGTCAGTAGAAAATAACATAATCTGTGCATGTCCTCTAGGTGTGTATATCTAATGCGTGTACCTGTTGTGTGTTCCGCATGTCCTCTAGGTGTGTATATCTAATGCGTGTACCTGTTGTGTGTTCCGCGTGTCCTCTAGGTGTGTATATCTAATGCGTGTACCTGTTGTGTGTTCCGCATGTCCTCTAGGTGTGTATATCTAATGCGTGTACCTGTTGTGTGTTCCGCATGTCGTCCATTTCTCCCCCAGGCAGGATGATTTCAGTGACTCCACCCGCTCTGAACTCTGACCTCTCTGTGTGTGGGGGCAAGGCCTGTCCCAGCCAACCCCAGGACAGGTCAGTGAATGCAACAGTTGGGGTGGGGTCTGTGTTGAGAGGAAAGAATGGTCTGGTTCTTGTTCGCTCAACTTCGTTTTTATACTTGTGCATCAGGATTATCTTACAAATCATTGAATAATTCCAGGCAATCATTATATAACTATATTTAGTTATATTTTATATGTTAATATTTATTTCTTTTTTTACCCTAGGAAGAATAGTAATACTATTGGGGATATAAATAAAAAAATATATAAATGTTACTTTACACAGTGATTTAGCAATGTTGTGGTTTAAATAAATATTTATGGAAATATTTAATTTATAATTAATTTTTCTTACAAAACTATTATACTAAATATTAAATAACATTCAAGTACATAGGCACAGCTGTGTTATAGTGGTAGGCCTAACACACATGTGCTTCTATTTGACAAACTAACAACTAATTCTGCTCAGATTTAATGTATAAATACCATATCTGCAAGTGCCCAAGCCAAAACTGGAGGATTTGAAACGCTTTACACAGTATGCACGCCCACAAAACGCGCACGCACACGCATGCACACACACGCACACACACACACACACACCTTCGTGCTCTAGTTCCTCCATACTGGGTTGCAGAGGCTCCCGACTGGGAGCAATGCCCACATCTGCTACTGTGGGATTATGGGTAAATGCATCAAGGTGGGTCAGCCTGATGTCGTCTTCTTCCTCATCTTCCCCCACCTCAGCTGAAGAAAGAAAAAAGGTACGGCCATGCTAATCCTTTGTTTACGTTTTGCTACATCGCAGCTTCCACCATTCTAGTTGGCCCAGCCATTTGGCACCCCCCCCCTTAAGCATTTGTGTTCACATTCCCCTTTACCAAAGGCAATATGGCAGATGTTGAAAGAGTATAAGAATTATTCTGTCTATGGATGTTTATTTGTTTTTGTTTGGACCTTTTCCTATACCTGCACCTCGACAAATACTAGCATGCGTTTACAGCCGTTGTTCGTAGTTTGTTTTACGCTAATCTTATGTGCACGTTATCTAATTACACGTACTGTAACCATGGTTCTGTCCTTGTTCGACCACCACTCCAAAGTCTGTCCCTGTCTCCGTCTCCATGGTGACGGTCCCCTGGACATATCCTCGACTTGTGGTGGTAGTGGCGATTGTCGTGTCAACGAAGGGGTGGATCATTCCACTGGCATGACCCTCCTCTTCTCTCTCCCACATATCCTCCCTCTTCAGCTCCACCTAGCAAGGTAAGTGTGATATTGGTTTTACTGGCACTACTACTCAAATGAATGGGTCGTTATCCGACTGCTGTAGAGATTGATAACTACCCATTCATTTGAGTCAGGTGTGTTGGAGCAGAGATACATCTAGAACATGCAGGGCAGGGGTACTCCAGGACCAGTATTGAGATGAAGTTCTAATGTGACTACACGTGATATTATCCTGAAGCTCACCAAGGGGGCTCCCTGGTGCTTCTGGGGCCCAGCACGGTGCACTGGTGATGGGGACGTCAACCTGGACTGACCCGGTCTGGAACTGGAGGTCAGGATCAAAGACGGGCTGTAGCCTGTTTTGCAAATGTACATACACACACACCATCAACAACACATCATCTATATGTGTGTGTGCAGAGAGAGAGAGAGAGACTTGCCCTGGAATAGAATAGAACATTATCTACTAACCAATCAGGGTGTCCAGATCTGGTGCCGTGTGGTTCATCTCAGCCAGATCCTTCCACAGACCAACATCTCGGTGCTCCCCACTTTGGCCCCTCCCTCTCTCTCCCGACCCTCTCCTCTTGTCTCTATCCCGTCTTCTCTCCTCCACCCTGGCTCTCTCCCATTCATCCTCCCCCCTCTCCTCTCCCCCTCGCCTCTCCTCTCTCTCGTCCGTCCGGTCCTCCGCGTCCATGCCGTAGAAGCCGGAGGCCTCCAGGGAGCTGTCGCCGGCTCCTGGCCCAGCGTGGAGCTCCGTCTCTGGGTTGGCGGAGTCCGCTGGTCCCTGGTGGTTCCCAGGCTCCTGGACAGACCCCAGATGGACCATGCGCTGAAGAAACATGATACTCTGGATAAACACGTGAGCTACAAGACATATTGTTACATCACGTTTACATGTCTGCACTCCATCGTTAAGAGGAGTATGTTGTTAATTAAGAAGTGCAGTACTTGTTTCGTACAACTGTGTCTGTAAAAGACATAGGAACATGAAGAACCCTCTCACCTCCATGTTTTCCATCACATCCTCATCTTCCACAGTGGACCGGGGTCTGGCTTCCTCTTGGTCCACGGACGACGTTGGCTGCTGTGACTCAGAGGAGTTTGACGACTCCATTCCAGGCTGGGAACGGGATGTCTCGTGTATCTCGGGCCAGCCAATGTCGTGTACCAAGTGTGGCTGGGCTATGACTAGTTCCTGAAGCAGCTGGTGATCCGTTCTGACTAGCTCCTGGATCCGACGTAGTGGGGTGTGGTCTTCGTCCTGGACCAGGTGTGCCACAGGACCACTGAACTCTGCCATGCCCAGGGCAGGGTCTAACCTAAAGGCCTGGCATGTGGCCAGGAAAGACAGCCCTGGAGATAAGGATAAAACACAATATTACACACATACCCAGGACTAGTGAATGGTTGAAAAAACAAACACAGCAACATTTGCATGGTTGCAACAGCAGAGACAATATGTTATACAAAAAGGCAGAATAGGATCTAAGGGATTTCATGGTGTCTGGGGACAAATCACTGACTGATCCTACTCGGGTAATATATGTGCACACACTGCGTATTGGAAAACCCGTGCCTCAAAATACCACTTTAGATTTAGTATTTTGCTGGTCATCCCTATACTGTTGATTTTGTTGAATGAGATGAGCAATTTGACAACAGAAAAGGGCTGCAGCAATATCGCATCATCTTTAGTGCTAGCACAACAAACAGTCTCTGACGGGTCCTACGTCTGCCTCAGAAGACGACAAAGTGATTTCATCTCGATCCCTGTAGCCTTTATCTGCTTGCCCTTGTATAGTCATTGTGAGAGGAATTCTTAGTAACGCCATTCAGACACATGGTTAATTGATTAGTCTGGCTACAGTATATCACTGCTTATATGCAACTGCTCATTCAATCATGAATCCATTCATATGTTATATATTCATCCTGGGAACAAAAACAGGAAAGTATGTGTTCCGTTATGCAAATACCATTCAACAATGTAAATGGACACATTCTACTGTACTGTATTACATCAAATCAGTGTTCTGGATAGCTTTAAGCAGTCTCAAGGGGAAACCTATTTGATGCGACACAGAGCTGCATGTGAATATAATAGTATTTAATTCACTGGAGTAGTGAAACAAATTAGCCTACCAGATGTTAATTTTGTATACAAACTATTTCCTAGCTGATCAAATTGTATGTGTTGCTGCTTTATAGAACCACTCGTAAAATGGCTGTATAAGTACAGAGTTAGTTTCTATGCCAATGCCAGTATTGATGCAACCCAGCAGCAGAGGACCGTTGTGTTTCCAATCTGTCCTGTGGTCCAGTCTGTGTGGGACCACAGGTCATATATTATGGCATCATAGTCAACATGCCCAAGACATGTTTGGAGCACGCTAAACTGCCCCAGCGGGTCTGACTGCCTCACATGTTAGAGCAATGGGTCATCAGCTAATGGCTTTGAGGTCAAAATACGTTACATCAATGCCATTCTTATCAACTGCATCTTACAGCAAGTACAGTTACAAGTAGTACAGTATGAAGCAGTGGGTCTAGAGTATTATGGGTACCGTATTATATGCTTCTTTTGTTCAGGGATGCTTTCAGGTGGGACAAGCCTGGGACTCAAACCCACAAACTTCGGAGGCCAAGATGGACACCCTGACCACCAGACCATCTACCACTTACTGGCAATGTCACACTTTTCTTCATAATCTGCTGAACACATTTTATACTTGAACATATTCCACATATGCCCACATAGTGAGGTGAATGTGATATTTTCCCCATACAGGCTATGGCAATAAGGCTTCACTCAGCAAGTTCTATTTAAAGTTTCTGAAGCTGCCATTAAGGGCTACACACAAACTGGATTTGCTCCAGTGGACTATGAGTCATCGTGTCAAACAGAAATACATCACCAGAACTCCTAACACTCAAATAACACAGCAGTGTGTTCTAAAATTAAATGAAACAACTGCAACTATACTCTCTTTCTGGGAAACCAGCAGCATTATCAGGATCATGGGAATGAACTTGTTAGAAGTGAGAGCAAGTTTGTTCACCGTACGGGATTACACACCATGCACCTATCCTGGAGGATCTGGCATTAAAAAAAAAACAACTCCCGTTTGTCCTCCTGTCCTCTCACGATGACGGGACAAATAGACAAATATGGATGGGTGGATGGAAAAAGATGAAGTGGCTAGAGAAGGTAGTGATGGAAAGGTGGATACAAAATAAGTTGAGGACTGAGAGAAATGCTGCTGTTGGCATTTCAACTTCTGCATCTCAAATCTCCCTGTCAGCACAGTGCCAAAATGTGCTGTGCATATAGTATGTGAGTGCTTATGGCTGCTTGTGTGTGTGTTATTGAACTCCTGTCTATAAGCCAATAGAGGCCACTTAGTTAGTAACATTACATTACCCTTCTGCTGAGTGAATTACTCGTTAAAAGGGTTACATGTGAGCCATTGCATTAGGGTAAGGCTATGGTTGAAGGTCCCCATACCCTGGTGTTACTTTAGCTGATTAGGCCACTTTTTGATGACTCATCCTGTATTCAGGGTGTTTACACACTTTGTCACTTCCTAGATTATCTTTATATATTTGGAAGTGGGGATAAAACATCATACATCATATTGGCTATTGGTTAATGCAGAAAAAAGTAAATCTCCTTCAAAATACCCAATCCTATTTTCCTTTCAAAAATAGTAGTAACCATTTATTGGTGATTTCAATAAGTCAATGACAAGGTTATGGTTGATGACAGTGCTAAAAGCAGACTCTGTGCATGTGTTAAATATGTCTTACTTATAATCGTCCTAAACTCAAGCACAGGCAGGCCGGACCTCCTAGTGCCCATCAATCCTTGGTAGAGTGTGAGATAGGGGTGCACAATATATCGATTCAGTATCGTTATCGCAATATCACGTTGCGCAATATCATATCGAAAATGTTG
>JAODLL010030135.1:0-22140 GCA_026546735.1 Forbesichthys agassizii | reverse complement strand
ACAGAACAAGTAGTGTGGTGCGTTGCATTGAGCTCGTACAGAACAAGTAGTGTGGTGCGTTGCATTGAGCTCGTACAATACAAGTAGTGTGGTGCGTTGCATTGAGCTCTTACAGTAGAAGTAGCGTGGTGCATTGCATTGAGCTCGTACAGTGGAATTATTGTGGTGCGTTGCATTGAGCTCTTACAGTGGAAGTAGTGTGGTGCGTTGCATTGAGCTCGTACAGAACAAGTAGTGTGGTGCGTTGCATTGAGCTCGTACAGAACAAGTAGTGTGGTGCGTTGCATTGAGCTCGTACAGTGGAAGTATTGTGGTGCGTTGCATTGAGCTCGTACAGTGGAAGTATTGTGGTGCGTTGCATTGAGCTCTTACAGAACAAGTAGTGTGGTGCGTTGCATTGAGCTCGTACAGTGGAAGTATTGTGGTGCATTGCATTGAGCTCTTACAGTGGAAGTAGTGTGGTGCGTTGCATTGAGCTCGTACAGTGGAAGTAGCAGTTTCTTACCACACACTCCCCTCGCACGCAGATGCTGTAGGCGTCCCTGTAGGAGCAGCGGGTGCCGTCGTGAACCAGCTGCTTCATGTAAGCCACGTCGGCCGTCTCCCTCGACTGGCAGTACAAGTGGCATCTCTTTGCGGCTGGCGAGGAGACATGGGATGTTTTGTTAAGGTGTGTGTGTGTGTGTGCACTATTTTCTTCTGTCTAAAGGTTGCTTCTAATCCAGAGCCATGTAAAGAGAGGGTCGCGTCATTTTAATTCACTACAATGGACCGTTTTATCAGCAATTTTTTTACTGTTATTATTATTAAGTTATTTAACTGTATGTATATAGCACTTCCTGGAACTTTTTTGCCATAAGGTTTGCCTCTCCATGAACCATGTGACCGTTGGCATAACTCTCTCTTTCCATGGCTCGGTTCTAATCTAATCTGGAGGAATGTCCTTCCTTAAAAAAAAGAATAAATAAGATAGGAGGATGATGACTATTAAAGGTGCAGTATTATATATTATTATTATTATTATATTTATTATTAGTATATATGTACTGTATGACTTACAATCATAGCAGATAAAAGGGACTGACTCCTTTGCACAGCAGAATATAAGGACAAACTCAAAATGATGCATTAACGCAGAACAATTATTCTTATATTTCAGACCAGAAATAGAAGGTGCCACACTCAAAGGTCAAAGAAGACCACACCTGGCCGTGTACAGCATGTCTGGCTCAGCGAGACTAAAGGAAAACAACACCAGTACAGTACATTCAACATGGTGAATGTTTCTGAGTTAAGATATTGTCTAAGTTGTCAAAACATATATAATATGATACAGCATAATGATAACTCTTACACACTACCACTTTAAAAAAAGAG
The DNA here is from genome assembly GCA_026546735.1 of Forbesichthys agassizii. Lineage (NCBI taxonomy): Eukaryota > Metazoa > Chordata > Actinopteri > Percopsiformes > Amblyopsidae > Forbesichthys > Forbesichthys agassizii. The sequence continues at coordinate 20,763 of JAODLL010030135.1, read as the reverse complement.
GGGGGCAATGCAAGAAAATTTTCAGGCTGTTAGAGAAGCAACGCTGTATTCTTTCCAAACTCGATGATGCAAGGGACCATCCTGATCTGGCTTCAATTTGACTTCGTCGCAAGAACCCCTCCCTCACCTGAAACCTCAGCACCAAGCTAGGAACATAAATGCCCTTGGCTTCGTAATGCATTTCAATGTGTAGGGGCGGAGCTTCAGGTGGAGTTTGCTTTGATTTGAGCTCGAAGTAAGCAAGCGTTCTGGAGCATGACTAACCCTGGCAGCCAGTGGCAAGGTTAGTCATTTCAAAGCTTTAGTTACCATCACAACAATGTCTCCGGCCATGTTTTGTCCCCACCTCAATTAATAAAATGATAAAACATTCAACGAGGGCCATCTTTCTACTTTTCTGCATGAGAGTTGCAAGCCCGAAAAATCCAAGAGGGCAAATAACTGGCACACCTTGTGCCAGCATTACGGGAACTGCAAGCAACCATGATAGCTATGACTGATAAATGACGCCAAGGTGAGCCGCACCAGCTGATACCAAAAGCAGGGACGGATTTTTCTTTTGTTTCATTTTGTGTGTGCACAGTTGTGGTCCATTGTGCTGCTCAGAGTGCACATTGTAAGGTAGGAATGCTTCGCTCTGACTATGACGAGACGAGGCAGAGACACAAGAGGCTGTTATGCAACCATTCGGACGAGAGGAGAGGAATTCTGTCAGCCTCTCTCACACCAGGAAACACAGATGTGTGTGTGTGTGTGTGTGTGTGTGTGTGTGCTCCGCGCACCGACAAACACTGTGCACATTTAAAGGTCTCGTATTGCGCTCCTTGCCTTTTGCCATCGAAAAAAAAAATCCAAATTAACTATGAATTTTATTTAGCGAAAACACCATCAAAAACCTGTGAAAATGTCTGGCATTTTTTCTGCTGATGTTTAAGAAATAGGGGCTCTCTAATAGACTCAATAAAGCAACGTGGCCAGTGTTCCTGTTTCCCTCTTCCGTTGGCTGTAAAGGTTAACATTTCCTTTCCTATTAGTCTCCTCGTCCTATCAAGGTGCTAGAGCGGAAGAACTGGCGTCTTAGCTTTGAATACAGAGCGGGGTGGGCTTGCTGCTTTCGGACTTACGATCGGGGTGCTCGTAGGGCAGCCAGTGGTGCTTGCTGTTCTGGAACTCAAAGTGGCCGTTGCGGAGCTGGCACTGCTGGGCCCGGAAGTCCTCAAAGTGCTGGGGGCAGTCGTCCGTGTTGCAGAGCTGGAACTCGTAGTTCACCCCTGGGCAGTCCTGGCCGCCGGTGGAAGGCCTGGGAGGGGTGGGGCAGGGAGCTAGTCAACACATGGCTCAACACATGCACAACACACGTGTGGAAAGCAACAGTGACAGAAAACTATAAATAATCGAAAGAATGTTGAAAAAGGAAAAGAAATGCGCTTCTAAACTGTTAATAATGCAAGTGCTACCTAATAATTAGGAAGGCTATTCTGAAAGAGAGTGAGTTAACAATCGGACGGAGCTACATTTCACCAAGATGTATAATAATAATAATAATAATAATAATAATGTAATTGCATTTAAAGGTGGAGTCAGGGATGCTGAAGAAAATGTTTGAAACCTGAACAAAAACACATTGCCCGGAGGCATGGTGCGGTCTACACCACTTTTTGTATTCCCACGTCCAGAGCCAGGGCTGTGTGGACACATTTATTTTCATCGTGCACACAGAACAGGCATCTGAGTAGATGGCCGTGAGTAGATACAAAAAAAAAACTGTATTAGCTTACAATAGCTGACTCTACCTTTAAGCCAGAGAGACTTTATTATACTGAATAAAAATATAAACGCAAACTTTTGCTCACAACAAAAAGGCCAGCCTAAAACAATGCCATAGAGGTCAAGGTAGGAGGGAGCGAGTAATTTGCTTGCTAACGGCAAGAAGGTCCACCAAAACATATTTTTCAAGGTAAACCTCGAAACACATATTTTACCAGTCCAAGGCACACCTGTGTAATATTAATTCTGTTTAATCAGCATTGTGAAGTGCTCCACCTGTCAGGTGGATGGATTATCTTGGCAAAGGTGAAGAAACACATTTGTGAAAACAAATCTATCTTTTGCGCATTGAAAAAATCTTACTTTAGATATTTACTTCAAATGGGAGCAAGAACAAAGTTATATTTTTGTGCTATCACATGAAAGACTCAACGTACGACAATAATATATAAGGCCTAGGGCTGGGCAATACGGACGAGAAATTATATCCCGATATATTTAGGTTGAATACCGATACCGACACGATATACAGTATATCTGTATTTTCTATAAATTGGGCTAAATCCTTCAGGCATAAAGAAAAAAACAGGAAACCCGACAGAAATTTGAAAAAAATTTTGCTAAATTAATTGACATATGTGAGCTTTCTCTGGTGTCTCCGCCCCTCTGAATGCACTAAATCAAGCGCTCCTGACTCCACTCCTCAGGTCAAGTGCAGGCATGGAGGGAGAGACGAACATATCGAAAAGGAATAAATAAATGCATAATATAACAATATCAATATAAACGATATTGTCTCATTTTATATCTCTTTTCAAAAAATTCCGATATACCGGTATATCGCCCAGCCCTTATAAGGCCTACAATAGAAAATCTACTAATTATAATGTATTTCTATCAATTATTTCACATTGTCTTGCGGAAACTCTTAATTAAGCTTGCTGGGCTACTTACGCTGGGTTGTTGCACTGTCGAGTTCGAAACCGGACCCCGGTTCCACAGGAGCGCGAGCAGGAGCCAAACTTGGTCCAGGACCCCCATGAACCGTCCTGCTTTACCTGATTTGGGTTCTTCCACATGCAGTGGCCTTTGTAGCACCACTAGGAGGGGGTCAGGGGGGGTTGGGGAGACAGACAGAGAGCACGGTTGCACAGGTGTGGTCAAAGTGTGGCGGGGACCTTTCCGTACAGAGCAATGCAGATTATAATTATGACATTATTGTTTTAACATGCTCAAGATGCTCAACACACGGCATTTACGATTAGAGCCTGCAAACGCCTGCATGGCTAGCAGATCTCCATTCAAGTCAAGTTTAATTCTATGACCCTTAATCACGCTAGTCTCAAAAGGCTTCACAAGCTCACCATTCACACGGAAACAAAAAATGAAGAAGCCTTGGGAAGGGACCACATAGGGAGGAAGCCAACCATTACGATGCTAAAGGTGCCAAGAGAGCATCACAGTAGCTTGTCCTCCTCCTATGTTCAGGGTGGTGGAATGTTTGCTACATGTTCGCTACATGTTCAATGATCGCGAATGGCAGTGGACTGAACAGAGAGGCTACAAAACAGGGAGAAGATGGGCTCGATATAGGCTGTGGGTGGAACAACGCTCACACGGCTAACAACAACAGGGAGGAGCTGGGGGAGGAGCTGGGCTGTCCATATAGGCTGTGGGTGGAACAACGCTCACACGGCTAACAACAACAGGGAGGAGCTGGGCTGTCCATATAGGCTGTGGGTGGAACAACGCTCACATGGCTAACAACAACAGGGAGGAGCTGGGGGAGGAGCTGGGCTGTCCATATAGGCTGTGGGTAAAACAACGCTCACATGGCTAACAACAACAGCGAGGAGCTGGGCGAGGAGCTGGGCTGTCCATATAGGCTGTGGGTGGAACAATGCTCACATGGCTAACAACAACAAAGACATTGTTTGTGTTTTTCTGCTTTAGATTATTGTGTTTCAGCAATGCAGATGCACAGGACGATGCTAGAACCAGTTAGAACCACTTCTGTCGGCGCATAGCACACTGTTCTATGTCCGTAATGTCAGTGTCAACATAGCCTATGTCACGATCCGCGGTCGATCCAGCACTGGACAGCGCCAAGCCGCAGGTTCAGCACCGGACAGCGACGCTGCCACGTCATCGGCCACTTAACACACTTCCCGTACAGTACCTCACCTCCGCTTCAGGGGCGGAGGTTTTAGAGGCTTTCCGCCCTGGCATCAATTGCCAGTTCGTTACTCCTGTTTTCAACTTGGATGCAGGTGCCCGCTACTCTTCAGCCCCGCCTGCAACGCTACTCATTGCCACAGCCCCATCTGCAACGCTCTCTACTCGCTTGGCCCGCCGGCCTCCTACTCTCCTCACCGCCAGCTTGCCTCTCCATTCACCGCTCCCCGCACTCATCGTGTCAGCCCCGTCAACCAGGACTCTCAACCAGCTAGCCAGCCTTGCTAGCGCCACAACTCCCGGAGCTCCACGATTGTAATTTTCCACCAACCTGTTTTGAATAAAACTGTTTTATTTGTATCCGCCGTCTCCTGTTTCTACTTCCGCACTTGGGTCTCCGCCGCCTCCCGTGTCCTGACAGCCAATTCCAATTTTATATTTCATGCATTTCATATCAGAATGAGACGCCATAAATTTCAGATGGAAATATGTAATAAAAGTGACATTTAGTACTGGTACTAAAAAAGTGATGATGACATACTCACAAATACTTATAAAACACCCTGGCAAATATGCGGCTACACTTCCCTACACGTCACTGAGCAACACACGTCACGCCCATTAGAAGTTTCCGAGAAGTGAAACAAATGTGGGAAACGTGGAATTGACAAAACGTACCTTCCCAGGCGCACACTCCGTGCCGTCGAGAGGGGGTCCCTTCTTGGTCTTGCAGAAGTAAGGGTTGTCTGGGTGACTGCACCACAGCTGCTTACAGGGGTCAAATGTGCGAAACTAGGAAGTGTAGAGAAATAATAAAACATGAAATACATAGCATAAAAGATGAAGTCAGAGATTCTGGAGTAAGACATTTGTATTATTATTATATTTATTTTATGATATTTGAACTAGATCAAAAACTCTTCCGTCAATGCCATAGGGTGCTCCATCAGAAGCTCCGCCCCCAAACTGCCAAGGCTGGGATAGTGGTGTAAGGTGACAATTTGCGTTCCCAATTAACAGACCGAGGGCTTTGTAGTAATGCCAGATTATATATCTAGCATGCACACAAAATAGACAACTAGCTAGTAAGGAGATATCCGCATAATTTCACAAAAAGTGTAGGCTCGACAGCACTTTCATATAGTGAGGAAGTTGATTTTCATTGGTTGTTAGCATTGTCACTCACAACATGCATCTGTAATTCTGGTGCAACGCTACTGTAGTGCTTTATTTACTAGTTTCAGTTATTCAAAATAGACTACAAACATATCTAACAGATTTACAAGACCTGCAAACAGCCAGTTCATGTCATTACATTTTCCAATGGATTCCTCAGTGTAAGTTTAAGGTCCAATTTGATCATGAAGTTAGTGGTTGTGGCTGTCGTGCATGTCAAGTAGGTGGATCTTGACACAATTAACCAGCGCCAGGTCCCAGAACTTACGTTGAAAAGGCTAGCTCTGCAAGACTACTGTACAGTACATGTAACGTAAGTACTGCATGCTTTTAACTGCTTTACTGTCTTACAGCACACCAGACTTTACACAAGGTGTCCGGTTTACATGCAACTGTGAACATTATACATGTTGCCGACCCAGACGTGCAAAAAACAACAGTTTGGAATTCTGCCAGTGGAGCATTTTGTTTGTTCCGTTAAAAGCATGTCCAAAAAGCAAGATTTAGCTAAATGGCCACGTCACATAACTGGTCTCCTAGGTGACCACTCACTGAAGCTGTTCAAACAGCAGGACCCAGACTTGAAGGTTCAGGGATATTATACAGTACTGTACCTCATGAACGAGCAACAATTATTCCCCAGGCTTTGTCTTTATGACCCCATGTCACTGAGCTGAACAATTACTGTCAGGGTTGAGGTGAGTGTGAAATCAGTTCAGAGGATGGGCGACTAAGGCTATTATAGTGTCCATCATAGTTTTTATTATTATTAGAACCTTTTATTGAGACTTATTAAGATTAAAAATATATTTTACAAATGCATCCTGGCCAAGACAACAGCCCAAACAACACAGTTTCACTCATAAAAACTATGGGTGTCAAAATAATAGTTTAATTTTGCTTAATAATATTGAAAAATAACGTGACAAAAACATTAATTTTTCACACTGATAGTTACTGTTGCTAACTGTTGCCGTGGAGAATCCCCACGATCGTATAAACCGGAAGAACACAAACGTCAGAGGTTTAAGATGATATACTGTACTGCAGCTGACGGGTCCAAATAATTGTAGTATTGTTATTAAGTCATTTAAATAAATGAGTGGTAGCCTTCATGCACGCTCTAGTCAGGTGCTAGTCAGGTGCTATTAAACCAAACTGCATTCCCATTAGGCCTACCGTAGGTGAGAAAGCATCTGACAGCCAATCTTTGGACAAAACTATTGTTTGCTGTCAGAGTCAAACTTTCCCAAGAGGCAGGAAACAACTTAAGGAGACTAACTTTTTTCTAGATCAGAAACTGTAAAGAAAATTTAAAAAATTAAATAAAATGCCATGGATGAATATGTAGATATATCTTATTTAATGGTAGATATGGTGAGTGACGATCTTAATTGGAGGCGAGAATAGTCCTATATCACAATGCAAGAGAAAGTAGTCTAATATTGCTGTGGTAATAAATAAATTGCATATACAGTAACATCAAAGGCATCAGAGGAGACTACCCGATATAGCGTTAACGTTAGCAGCAATTAGCCAACTTTAGATCACACACAGTAGGCAGTGTAGACCTACCGTAAAAGCTATTTTTGTTTGCTGCAGTGACAAGCAGGCTAGATACAAACAAAGTTGCCTGAACTTTGCCTGTAATGTAAACATTTTCTGCAAGATTAACTTTGCATTGGCTGTTTTGTTTCAAGAAACAAGAATAAAATAGACTAGATAGTTAGACTATCCCAGTGCCTGTTGCCTCTCATGAAAGCTCTTGCCTCTATGGTCTACCCCAAAGACGTGTCACATTTAACTTACATCTTAAAACCCCTTAAATGCAGAGAAAAATCACAATTTCTAAACTCTAACACTCATGTCAATACAGTCTTGAACTGAATTTAGATGAATTAATCACAAATTGTGTAATTAATTAGATTTTTTTAAATCATTTGACAGCTCTATTAAAAAAAAAAACAAGAATACAAATTTGATAGTAAAATAAGAAGGAATTAAAAAATTCTGAAATAAATAAAATAAAAATATAAATAAATTATTTGTCACATTATCATTTGGGCTCAAGCAAGTGTAAAATGACTAATTTAAAACAATACATGTAACGGTGGCCAGCCGGTAGCGCTGTGCAGTAAATTACGTAAATCTCTCTGACAACTTAAAAGTTTCGATCTTTAATCTGTGCAGTGTGGGTTTGAATCCAGGGTGGGGGATGGATGAACTCCATCACATACAACCAGATGTACAGTACCTTCATCCAAATCAGATTAAAGTTCTTTAAACGCATTAATTGAAACAGTCTCTTCAGATTCATGATTTATTGGATTTCACAATATAGTGGGTGAAGTTTTGCTATATTACTATAACATTCAACTTAATGTTTGTGGGTTTAAATATAATTACTGTCTGAATAAACGCTAGATTAAAGAAAATATTTTATAATTTTCTAAACCTAAAATCAAACTACAGTAGTTAGAATTACTGAGAAACTTTTGAAAATTGAGCAAATGCTCCCCTCTGTAGACAAAATTAACAATTATAAATAAACAAACACATAACTTTTGCTCTGCTTTGTTCTAACTGCTCACAAATGTGGTGACAGTTTAAAAACTGAGAATAGCAAGCATATGCTTTGAAACGATTTGATGCTGGCCAAAAGTATTCCTTTGTGGTTTAGAAACACAGAAAATGAGCCAAGTCGATCATTGAGCACATCCGTCTTTCACATAAATTGCAGAAGTGTGGCGTCTGACACATTTGATGCAGTTGAACTCAGGGCTCAAATTTAAACATATTCAATTCTCAACTTTTGAACAGATCATAGCCACTGTAACTATGGGACTACTACCCTGCCGGGCTACTAATTGGTAGCAGCAAGGGCATATTGGAGAGGATATTGACGGCACTTTTGTTGGTTTCACATTTGGCTCTAATCAAACATGAGAGATAACAAAAAACAACAACCAAACAATAATATAAAAAAAGAATATAAAAATATATAAATAAAATAAATATTGATGGTAATTGTATGAAATCTGTACAATTGTTTGCGTGCGTGTGCGTATGCGTGCGTCTCTGACTCGCACCAGGGTACACCAGAGCGGATAATACATTAAGTGAATCACCATGCTCCTATCTAATCTGACACCACCGCACCAGTGGAGGGAAATAAACCTCCTTGTAACATGGTCTGTTAACTGATCCTCCAGACTGGATCTGGAGGTGTGTGGTTTCAAGGGACAATCAGAGCAGGAAAACATCGAGACTAGTGTCGTTTTAGCGGTGTGCTGTGGACACCACTAAGCTAAACACTGGAACATGAAAACAGCAAAAACACGAGACTAACCTCAGCGTTTAATTAACAGAATACGATCAGAGCAACAGGACAGAAGTGCCAAAAAATAACAATAACTCAAACATTATCACCAACATACAGTGTATCCCCCACAGACACACACAAGACGTGGACCATTGTGTGATGGGGTGTGTTAGGTGATAAGCAGGCTGATGCTTGGGACAAGCGTGTTCACGTGGAGTGAGCAAACCAATCACAAGACTGTATTTAACAGTTACAAATACATATTTGATATGCCTTGAACGTTAGCCTACAACTTCACACTCATCGTAAGTTAAATAGTTTAATTTATTTTGTTAGATCGTCCTGGTTGTCAAGACAATGAAAACAAAAACAATCTCATTCTGTCACACGGTCTGTTTCCCATCGACAAAATTACTGTAATTAATAGATTTGTTGGAAATATAAATACATTTTAATATGCTTGGTTAGAACACAAAGCTAAAACATTTGTACACTATTTGATAGATATACTGTAGCAAATTAATGTACCGTAGGCCTCCTGAGGCAGGGCTTCTGGTGTCTAAGGCAGAACTTGAGATGCTCATTCATGCTTTTATTTAATCTAGGTTAGATTACTGCAACAGTCTTTTTAATTGTCTCAATAAGAAACAGCTTTATCGCCTCCAGATTGTTCAAAACTCGGCTGCAAGGCTTTTTTTAACACGCACTGAAACAAGGCCACACATCACACCGGTTTTAGCTTCACTTCGCTGGTTACCAGTGCAATTTAGAATGAATTTTAAAATGTTGGTCCGTACTTTTAGAGCCCTACAAGGAGAAGTGCCCCTTACATTTCTGACCTGATACAGCTGTGCGCGTCCTCTCGTAGTCTCAGATCAACAGGTCAGAGATTTTTAATTGTTCCTCGTACTCATTTTAAAACTAGAGGGGACCGTTCTTTTCAGGCTGTGGAATGCATTGCCCCCTTCCCTTCGCTGCTTGGATTCGGTGGAAACTTTTAAAAAACAGTTGAAAACTCTTATTTAAAGAAGCTTTTAGTTAGACTGTAGGGTGGTGAGGCTGGTCTGACGTGTATTTCTGTTTGTTCACGTGCATTTGTTTGGTTATTTATTTGTGTCATGTGCTTTCATGTATTTACTATTGGTGTGTTTTCCCCTACAATTGTGAAGCACTTTGTGATTTTTATCTGTGAAATGTGCGATAAAATACATTTTACATACTTACTTCTGCACAAACATAGGCTGTAAATAGCCTGGACTATTACTATACTATGGAAGATTAGGACGTATATTTTGTGCTGCATATATTTGATGTAGAAACGCACATTGTGCAAAGCAAGCTCAAAAGTAAGCTGGAAACTGGAGTCTCCTGAAAACCTTTATTTGTTTTACGGCCCTTGGCAGCATCCATAAAGTGCTGCATTAGCTACCGCTATCTGCTGGACTTTCCAGGCTATTGTAACTAAGGCAGTATTACCATGGCATGTGGGAACTAGAGTTTTAATCGGGCCTGAGAAGTTAAAAGAGCCCGACACAATTCTGTCCGAGCCTGACCAAAACCCGCACGTGTGTGGCTTTTTGAAGCCCGAACATTATTACAGCAACTTTCCCAGGCCCGTGTCCATACGCTGCACATCGGCGTGCATATCAGACGGGGCAGAGTTCTAGAAAACGCTGACTCATTTGGCACTAAATTGTATATTGAACAGCTTGCTGGATAGTGATTAAAGAAAAGAGAACAACTGTTTTCGCTACGATGTTGACCCAGGAGCTAAAGATCTATAACATGCTAGTTGTCATATAAATGATAAACAAAGCAGAGATGAAGCCTAAAACTTATATAGTAGGATAGGTCATTAGGCTAGAACAGGAGTCATTCTAATTTTCAATATTATATATTAATGAACAAATATAAGGCTACAGGTATATAGGATATATAAAACGCATTTACTTCCTCAGCAGAATCCATTTTCACATTTCTCTCTAAATCACAACGGATCACATTCATTGTTATCTACAAGTTTTTGTCTGATTCGTCTGATCTGTAAAGTGACAGGACTTCTAGAATTGGCATTAACTGTTTTGTTAATTAGAGCTGACACTACTGTACCAGTGTGGCATCTTTAATGTAAAACAAATGAAACAGGCAGACACTTTGATCTTACGTACCGTGTGTTTACACTAGTAGTGACAGAATATTCATCACCCTGCCATCTGCCATGTAATGCAGACTGCACCTCTGTTTGGAGCAGCCTGAATCAGTTAATGAAGCCTCAAGTATTACAGTTCTTTTTAGTTACGTGGCCTTGTATCACTTTATGCTCACAACATACTTTATACTGTACAACACATTTAGGTATATTTTTCAGCAATAAAATAATTTGACTTTGAAGAAAGAAAATACATTAACAGACACTCCGGTAGCAAGATCTATATAATAACAATAATAATAATAATAATAATAATAATAATAGAGAGGAGAGGAAGGTATTCCCAGTGAAACACTTGGTGGTCATAATGCTAAATGGTTATTTACTAGAGATTAGTTTAAATGTACATACTGTTATTTACATTATTAATAGCCAAGTAAAAATACAGAAAACACAGTTATATTCTTATGTGTGGTAGCAAAGTGCTCTTCTGAAGCCAAGCCATAGAACGATGGTGGCAGATTTGCCATGGCATTCACCTGTAACAGAAAGTCAATGTTGTATTCTCTATTGTCTATCTACAGTACTTACTGAAGTGCAGATCTTGTAGCCGACTCCAAAGTCAAATCGACACTGCTCGTCCATTGAATAGTTGATTCCTGGCAGTTCAGGCAGTTGTGGCCAGTCATGCTTAAAGGGGTCATCCAGAAGACAGTCATATGACCTGCAAAGAAGAGAAAACACTGGTAAACAGGACAAAAACACAACAAATATCCATATTTCTGCTACAGTATAGAGAGCCAAGTCACTTCTGCATTATGGGACCTTAGTTTGGACAAAATATGCATGGTAGTCAACGGCGAGAATAACATTATTTTTAGATCTTGTTAGCTTTGTGACACGAAGTACACATATGATGTTCGAGTCAAAAAAGTCTCCGTTTGTCGTGCATTTGTTGAAGTATCAGACTGTGAAAATCTGTAATTAGTAAGGCTACAAACCCTGTGTTGCGTGTCATGATGTTGTCGCGGCACAATCCTCAAGCCGAAGAGAGCGTTGTTTTGGTGATGTGCGTTGTGCGAGACGAAAGCTGCAGTTCACTGAGCGTTTACACACTAAACTAAAGATTACTTTGTAGTTTCACAACAAACTGCGACGTTCTTGACTTGAACAGTTATCTTTTAAATAGTCAAACATCATATGTGTACTTTGTGTGACAATTCATACGGGATCTAAAAATAATTGTATTCTCTCCACTGACTCCCATAACGTGGAGGTGACTTCGGCTCTCTATAACCACTGGGCAGAGTCAAGATATTGCTTGCTGTGTTGGGAGATAAATGTTTGTTTACATTAAATATTAAGCTAGAAATTGATAACTTCACACATACTATTTAATTCTGTGTAGAAGATAGTCTGGATGACTGTTGTTGAAAGAAAGACTGACTAAATCTGTGGAGCATGCAAAATGATGAGAGCGCTTCTCTTTTACAGCCTATTTATCATTCATGCGGCATAATAACAATGAAAACAACAGTGCGGAAACATACAGTATATGCTCGCCCGTCTAATATCCCAGGCACTGGCCCTGACTTTGTTAAGCTTGGGTGACCATTGCATTGTACTGTAGGGATAAATTAACCTTGTTAATTAGGAAACAACTCAAACACTGAATCAAAGTACAATATGGTTTAGCACTTACAGTAAGTGACATATCAACATACACAATTAACTTTCTTGAGTTATTTGTATTAACGTAATTGGCTATTTTAAATTAATTAATAAAAATCAATAATCAATCATAAAAATCAATAATTAATATTGATTGCATTGCGAAACCAGCAGGGTTTATACAGAATTGTATAAATAACTACAATTCTGTACTGAGAGGCACTCTATGGGAAGGTCTTGAGATATGTATGGTCAAACCCTGTTAAGAGTTTAGCATTTGTTTCCTATCTCTGTATCCCTTCCATGTGTTTTTCTAATCTGTGTCTGAATGAGAGCTTCGATGGCTCCGGCATCATACAGTATTTGCACTTTTGGGATTGTGCAGTAAATTGATTGTGACTTGAACTGTGTCCAGTAACAACAGCCAACTGAGACTTACACTGAACTGTAAACACATCGCAAACAATTGACTGCACACAGGCGTGTAACACCCTGGCAAGCTGTCACGCTTGCTGCAAAGAACCGTCTCCCGTCAGAAAGGTGCGTTACATTTTGAACAGAAAGGGTCTGAGCACAAGCTGTGCATTGTGTCCTTTGAGTTCATTCATTATGTTCACTGACCTCAGACTTACAAAGCTCATGTGCCCTCAGAGACAGTGTCGGTCTTATGGTTATGAACATAATTACTTTGTTGAGGCTTTATGCAAAATTGTGTAGCAGGAAATATGTACAAACGAACTGTCTAGCCTATATTTCTCTCTCCCCCTTCCTCATCTGTGAAATGTGAGACTGCATTGCAGGATATCAGAACATGAGCTTCATGTTGCATGTCAGATATGACATGTCAAGTTCCAAGCTACCACCCAACCTGGTCCAACCCCCGCCCCGCCCTCACACACCTGTGAAGCGACAGCAGCAAACAGACTCTCCTCACTGGATGTGTCCCCTGAGATCAAGGCCCCACTCACTGGATGTGTCCCCTGAGATCAAGGCCCCACTCACTGGGTGTGTCCCCTGAGATCAAGGCCCCACTCACTGGATGTGTCCCCTGAGATCAAGGCCCCACTCACTGGATGTCTCCCCTGAGATCAAGGCCCCACTCACTGGGTGTGTCCCCTGAGATCAAGGCCCCACTCACTGGATGTGTTCCCTGAGATCAAGGCCCCACTCACTGGATGTGTCTCCGGAGCTCCTGGTCACTGCACATGGACCAGTGGTAGCGGTGAAAAGCAGCCTGCACCAGAGGGGCCATGACGCTGCCCATCGCCGTCTCGTCGCCGCAGCGATTGCCCTGCCCGTCATGCTCCATGCCCAGGCTGTGTGACACACACACACACACACACACAACAGTCAACGCTATGCAAACACAGCGTGTTCATCTCCACGAGGGGAAGGCGTGTGTGTGTGTGGGGGTGATGTGATGATGAGCATTGTTCCGTGTGGTAACGCGCAGGACAGGAATGCATTGGGGCGGCACAAAAGTGTCTAATATGTGTATTGTTTACATGGAGCCACGGTACACCTCAGTACCTACTGTAGCATGCTGTGAGCTGAGGAGAAAGGGGATTTAGAGTTAGTCTACACCAAATGAAAAGGCTCTATATAAACACCTCAATCGGAACAGAAAGTCCCAATCTGATTGGAGTTTCATTCGGATGCAGGTTGGTAGTAGCATCGTGAGACCATCCTGATCTTGTGAGCTTCCGTTTGACTTTGCCTCGAGAATTCATCTGGAGAGCTGGGAAATTGTGAAAATGTTTCTGTCCGGTGAACCTAGTGTGTTGCTAATCAGCATTGCACTGTGAGCTACGGACGTGGTTTAGGTGTGATGATGATAATATGTTTTACCTCTTCTCCCGACATTTCTGCTGCAAGCGTGGCTTTAACAACCGGCTATGCTGGGTCACAGGTTTGTCTAATCACCTGCAAGTCTATTTTTGAAAGCGCCTGCCCGTTCAAAACCTGCCCGTTTCAATGGACAGCGCCCCAGATGGATGTGTTTAACAGACACAGATATCTGGCATGTCAGGTTAGAGGGGTAGTATAAACCCGATTACCCGATTGAAAGAATTATACCATATTAACAGTAGACCTATTAGATTAGGCTACTTCCTGGTTGCATTATTCTGCGCATGCCGAAAGTCTTTAGGCTACTTGTTTTGTGAATGTACACTGTACAACGTCTGGACAAAACAACTGCGACACGTGAATGGGAGCCACGGCAACTTCATCTGGAGCCGTACATCCCTCCACAAGTCACACAAGTCATATCACAATATCTCAAGTCTCCACAAAAACAGAGGCCTTTTTGCTAGCAGGACCAGTTACATTACGTAGCCTCAATCATAATGTGCGCATGTTACACTACACATCTATCCGATTAATTGCGATGGCGCATATAAACACCATATCGAATGGATTTCATTAGCAATGACAAAAAAGTGTTTTCGTCTGTCTTCATAACCCTAACCCCTAGGCCATTTTAATAGACAAATTACAATAAAAAAATTAAAACATTGCTAATGACAAGCTATCTTAAAAAGTTCTAAAGTCTATAACAGCCACTTCTCGTTTTAAAATGAGTTCTCATAACAGCTCTAGCCAAGCTCTTGGCCAGAAGATCTTGAAGACCTAGTGCTTGACTGGTCTGACGTTGACTTTTAGATGCCACTGCTGGCCAGAACAGTGGGTGAACTGAAATACATTGTCTATAATGGCAGCTGGGCTAACCGCTCATACAGCATACTGTATCGATGCTAGTATACAGTGACATTTCTCCAGTACTGTCTAAATTGCTACGTTTAGCTGTCTGTCAATAAAAATCCATGTGCAAATAATTTTCCTTGTGGTCCACTTGTCACAGACTGCAGATATCCGATGAAGGCTCTCTGACAAAAGCTGTGTGAATCCTATTGTGAGCAAGGGCAGATTAGGAATCGCTGCACAATTCAAATGAGCGTATGACTCCAATTCACAGGGGCTTGATCCAGGCAGTACTATATATCATCATCAACCCGCATTACACTCTCCAGCCATAACAAAGCAAATGTTTGGCATGATGCTCTCGCTTGGTGCGTTCACACTAACACCCTTTGTAGTGAATAACATTATTCCTCAAGCCTCAATTAATATACTAAACCAAACATGTGTTACAGCATCTGTGTCTTGTTTGGTACTTGTATCTAGTATCCCTGTCATGGGCCTGTGTTTTCCTCTCTCAGGCTCTGCTCCCTCCTGGTTTCAGTATGTTCCTTGTATGTTCCTGTCCCCGCCCACTCTTGCGCTACACTTCCTGGTTTCTTAGGGGATTGTTTCATTGGTTCCACCTGTTGCTCTTCACGTCTCGTTCCTTGTTGGATGATGTTCACTGTGTCCTTGTTTGCTCTGATTAGTTTCCCTGCGCATTTAAACCTTTTGTGCTTCTTAAATTCCATGTCTGCCGATGCTTTTATATTTGCTCACGTTCTGTTTGGCTTGCTCCCTGGACTCCTAACTAGTGAAGTTTCCTTGTTCCAAGTTTGTTCCCGTGTTTCATGCTTTTGGGTCCAGTCCTATATAAGTACTAGGGCTGTCCCGAATAACATTTTACAGGTCTCGAATACTTGATGGTATTTCCGAACGAGTATTCGAATACTCTCTCAAAAAACCATTAAAAACACTCAGCTAAGTAATCTTCGATTCCTAGCTTCAGTGAGCACACATGTAAACATAGCCATGAGCTCAAAATAGCCACTTTGATTGACACGTCAATTGAACCAATCAGAGCTGTCCAATAGCATATACCTCCTGTATTAGCCAATAATAGTGTGTGTTGAATGAATAGCCTCGCACTCTTCATACAAAATGTGTCAATTATGTTGATGACACAGTGTAGGGCAGGCAATTACATTTCAACATGTGGGTTTATATGAACAGTAGGGATTAATGGGAAAACATGCATGCATAATGTGAAAAAGCGAATACTCGAATCCCAATATTTAAATCGAATACATACCCAACGAACGAATACCAGAGTAATAGAATATTTGGGGCCAGTCCTAATAAGCAGTGTTAGCACAAAGGCACACTAGCACCAAATATTTTTAGATTATTCATGGCGACCCTTCATATGTGAAGACCTCTGTGGAACAACAGTGCCCTTTCGTTTGACTTCACAGTAGTATCAACGCTGGCATTAATAAAAGGGTCATAATTAGAAAATCACATGCGACATTTGAGATAGTTTCCCTGACAAAGCAAACGTCCTGCCATGAACGTCAACGCACAAAGGTGGAAGAGGGGTCGACACAGTACAAATGTAAATGTGAATTATTCTATCTAATTATTCTAATTTATACAGGAAACAACTATGTACTCTTATAGGACAGTGTGAATCCTGCACATTGGCTTAAAAAGTATACAGTAGATGTATTTTACAAAGCAGTTTACTATGATTTATGATTCATTTACTGGTCATAAATCCCTCTTTTCATGCACACATACCTTTCTTATACAATTCTATTTATAGAATGCATATTAAATTATCATAAAAATGTCTATGGTCACTCACTAGACATCACCAAACACTGTCTTTTCACATTACACATACAGTACGTTGCTGAAAATATGTAAGCCATATCCCTATACTCTTTAGGCATTCCTTATGGCGAGACAATTGACACCTTGACTGATTCTATACATAAATATTATTTATTTGCATCATAATTCTATTATAATCATATTACTCCAAAAATTGTAGGTCTGCAAACGTGAAGGTTTTCATGATTATGAATGAGCTGGTTTTATGAAGGCTTTGTTAGCAATCAATCAATCAATCAATCAATCTTTATTTATATAGCACTTTTCATACAAATGCATGTAACACAAAGTGCTTCACACTACGTCATTAAAAACAATTCAAAATGAGTTAAAACAATACAATATACAAAAAGGCAAGGCTTTTGTGTAACTACAATATACAAAGATATTTATTTTAAAACTATACCATCAATGGACTGGATTCATTTGAGCTGTCCTACACTTTTTACAGTACCACGCCAGGTAGCTTGAATAGCTGTTATAGCAGAATAGTTTCACAAATACCTTAAATGACCACGGTTTGAGTAAACAAATTAATGCAAAAGAATTAGCAAAGCTAATCATTCAAACAATCTCCCCTGACTCCCATTATAGATGATCAGCATGCGCTCAGCTGAATAACTTGAGTGAAGAAAACAACAAAAAAGAAAACAAGAATAAAATTAAACACAGCTACAGTACAAGACTGAAATAACCAATGTCAGCGAAGTGCTTCTTTTAAAGGCTAATTAGTAGTGAACCACTCACTCCTCTGACAACACGAGAGCTGCTTTTGATTTCTATGATGTTCTATTGGTACCTAATGGGATCGTGTTCTTTTCAGCAGTGTTGGGCAGTAGCTACTAGTTAAACTACATTTAGTAGTAGTAGCGTGGCGGTAGCGGCGCTGTTTTCTGAATCAAATAGCTTTTCAGTAGAGAAGCTACTAATTGATCAAGTAGTGCGGTAGCGTCCACAGAAGCTAAATGTTCCCAAGCATTTCTGAATCTGCAGCTCAAGTTTAAGTCTGATACAACTGCTAAGAATCAGTACGTGATGCCATCACATAAACGGACCTAGGCTACATGTGTAGACAGAAGCACTTCAGTATGATGGTCGGTGATGCCGTAGTGTAGACGTATCACTGCGCTGACGCCTTTGATGCAGGGGATTGAGGGGGAATAAAGATAAGACTGAGTTTATGTGATAGAAAGAACAGTGAAGGCAGAGAACACAGCTTATTGTTTAATAAACAGTTGCCCTGTTTATTTGTTTGTTTGACTTACACTTTGGGAGGAGCTGGCACTTGGTGGGAGGAGCAGAGATGAGTGACAGCCACACAGGAGTGTGTGCGTACGTCTCCATTATGAGTGCCGGACACCAACATGCGTGCGGAGTGCTCCTTTTATCAGTCCTCTGCAGAAGAACGCCGGGGTGCAAGGGTAGTAAAAGGAGGGCAGGATTCTCCCGGAGCACTCAACCGTAATCCACACCGTGCGCCGAGACGTGTTTTACTAAATGGAAACCGGAGACGAGCGAGGGGAGTGCACACACTGAGGCAACACGCTGTCTGCTAAAAGGCTCAAGGCCAACCGACGTCTTTAATAAGATCACTTATGGAAAAAGCCTTGCCAAGGGAAAGAAGAATAATCATTTACTTTACTACAAAACTGAGGCTGAATCCGAGATCTGATCCAGAGAGCTACAATACAGTACAGGTTTGTTAGAACAAACACAGCGTACAGTATGGCTGGTCTATTTTCTGTCGGTTTTGAAGTTGCCTGATGCTGGCTACGTGTTAAATACGTGGCCAATTAGGCAGCAATCTTTTCTGCCGCCGAATACATGCGATCACATCCGCTATCTGTGCAGAACGCAAACAGCATGCAAACGCTATCCTGCAGATACAAGTGCCCCATAATGCAACAGTCTTAACCAGAGAGATTTCCACACTATAGGTAGCCAGACGCCGTGACCCTGCATGATAGCAAAATCCTTCAGAAATAAATGTGCAAATCCATATCTCACACACACACACATCCACCCACACACACACACACACACACACAAAAAGAGCAGGCACCTACACATGTCCAGTCTCGTGGGCCACAACGAAGGCAGAGGAGAAGCCATCTTCATGGTTGAGTGTGCAGCTCCTCACAGCGTGACACATGCCCGTTACGGGAGCATAACCTGAGAGAGACCACAGGAGTTAGCATAATCAGATGGAAAAACACACTCCAAGCCACAATAAGTCACAATAAAGGCAATGAGATTGCCCATTGGTGTGGAGACAATCAGCAGAGAGAATGCATCTCTTTGACAGGACAGCTGAAGACAATGGTTCATTAAACGGGTAACATGGCCCGTTAATAACACGACATTCACATACGAGTTTGTTTGAGAGACACAGTGGCAACGGAAGCTTTACAGTGTTCCAGCAGTATCAATCATGAGCTGTCTTGTGCTACCCAGAGCGCACTGCATGTATCCGAAAAGCCCCTTGACAGTACTTCACTGGAGGGCAAGCCACTCCTCGGACGCTCTGACATGCCACGGGATCGACTGAACTGCTGAATCTGCAAGTTGACATCTCATAAGCAAAAGCAACTGATATAAACAAACCTGCGTTTGGGAAGGGCCTTCCATGTCATTCTATAATGAGTTCTGTAGTGCATTATGATGCTGGTGTGCGCACCCCATTTCAGATTCGGTACAATGACACTGAGTAATGATTCTCCCTTAACAGGCTTGAGATCAGCCCTAAGCAGGGCACTTTGTTACTACCCCAGTCAATTTATCGTTACGGACCAATTCATCGTTTCTTCTTCACATTGTTTGTTAGGGCACAGACAAAATGATTGCATCCCACACAGAAATATCAAATTCATATTTCACCATTCCTGGTGAATTAATGCACTAATGCGTTGTTTATAATTAGTTTCTTTAAAATAAAATAAATGATTGTTTTATTAATTCATAATTCATGATTTATTAATGTAAAAATACACACTGGGCCTTTTACCTTGCTTATATGTATATGAATCGCATTAAACCGTAAAAACCTTCTGAATAAAATGTGTTCATTACAGTACCGCATGTCAAATCCCCGTAGCCTCACCTCTCAGGCAAAGCCTTCAGTGAGCAGCCATGCACCTGTAGGACTTAGCATAGCACTGACACATGCACAGAGCCGAGCATGTCACGGACCTGTCGCGAATGTTCAGCGTCAGTCTGACCGAGGCAGAGCGTCAATTTGAAAGGCAGTTTCTCTGCTCGCAAAACAAAGTCAATCAATGGGGATTAGACGGCTAGAAAGTGCACTCTTTCAAACTGCCACAAAACTCTCATGGCGTACTAGTGTTACGATACCTAAAGTGTTTCAAGCAAGCATTAACATTCATAGCCTCCACAGCATTGTGCAAGAGTTCACTCTCCACTCTGAGAAACCTAGTATAGTATTGTATAGAGTAGAATATCATTATTGCCATTGTACTGGTGTGTACAGCAAAATTCAGGCAGTGTGTGTGTGTGTGTGTGTGTGTGTGTGTGTGAAATGACTTTGCTTGAGATATAATAAAAATGAGTGTGTGGGACGAGCACCCTGCTCGAGTGCTACCGGTCAATAGAGGGTAGGGTGGGTAGCGCATATAAAGTAAAAGTGTGGAATTTGAGACGTGATAATAAAGATCAGGAGTACTTTTTTGGGTCAGGAACCCCTTACAGAGAAGAAAACGTTCCAAAGACCCCCTCATAAATGTATCACTTAAATGCATGGTCAGTCATTCTTTATTAGTGCTGTACCAAACGATTTTCTTTTTGGTCGATTAATCTATCAATTATTTTTTCGATTAATCAATTGTTTTTTCAATTAATCGGATAACTACATTATTGATAATATAGAAATCCAGTCGATGCCATAGGGTGCTCCCTCAGAATCTGTGTC
>JAODLL010030124.1:0-19122 GCA_026546735.1 Forbesichthys agassizii | reverse complement strand
ACATTACCTCCTATGGTGATATAATGTAGCCTCAGGTACTAACTGTGCACCCCCCCCCTGCCCCCCGCCGTCTTCCCCGGGCGGAGCCGGGCTTCAGGTTCATCTCGGGGCAGGTGTCCCACCCCCCCCCCGTCAGTGCCTTGGCTGTAGCCTCCAGATTAGACTCCATTATGGAAGTGGAGTGAGAGCTGTTACAGTGAGGGATGACATCCACAGGCCTTTTACGGCTTCCATCAACTCCATATGCACCTTGGAAAGTGAAACATTTTCTCAATGAACAAAGTGACAGAAACACACTCTTATTATAATTTAAAATGGATTTAGAAGCAGGAAATTGATTTTGTTTGATTTTCTCTTTGACATGAATTACAGTTCTATAGCCTTTAAGCATCACATTGGCTTTGCTGCTTGTATTGATTCCCCATTCACATTATTTCTCAAGACATTGCCATCTACCGGTGTGCAGCCAGACTGTCTTGCAAGTTACTGCAATTTGTTGTACATTTACATTTAACGTATATATTTAAAAAATGTATGCAAAATGAGATAATGTATATTAAATCATTAAATACAACACAATTCTGCAAACAGGAGTAACCGTTAAGTACGTTTTTTGAGACACAATAGATTTAAATGGCAGATGAAAATACTATTGGTCCTGTTCAAATCTGCAAGCAATACTGTAGCTGGCACTTTGCCAGGATTTTTAGGATTAAATGTTGAGGTGAAAAAGCAAAAATTTACTTAAATGTAAACCGTTATTGACTTTGACGGAGTGCTATCATGTATGCTTAACAGTATCTCACAAATGTAGCAGTATAGCATCATGAGTAGCATAATACATGTATTTTGCAAACCAGCTTAAATATGTTGTAAATTAAATCATATTACTTGAATGTAATGATTTTTGTAACAGAACTGTGTACATCTTTGGGTCTGAGGCTGGTCTGATTTAAATGTTGTTGACTTCCGAGACAAACTTTGTGGCATCTATGATAAGTGCTGCACGTCACACAGCAAATACTAAAACAACACATAGAAGAAAACTGAAAAATAATGAAAAATGTGTCCTCTCTTGAATTTAAAATTAATTTTAATCAAGTCGACAAATGCTGAATTCATTATATAACATGCCTCTTCTTTTGTGTATTTGTAATTATCCAAACCTTTGAGGCATGAAAAAATAACAAAAACATGAAACAAAAATGGGAGAGATCTAAGGTTGACTGATTCACTTGACAAATTGTAAGAGGATACTAACATGTTAAAATGGTTTTATTAGACCTGGATTAAGTATATTTGTCTTCACACACTGTAAATACATTTAAAATGGGAATGCATCTTATTGTAAGTGTTAGCTGTCTAATGCACATTTTTATATGGCATGCGATAAACTGCTATCCGTTGCAAATGTGACATTTGTGTAGCATCCCATGGCCAACACAAGCATGCAATTAAAACAGACTTTTATAACCATATCTGGGAGCAAACCTAGGTGTGATATGTTATATTCTATTAAAAATGGATGGCACACAGCTTGTTAAATGTGTGAGATAAATCTTATTGCTTTGGCTACACAATATATCCCCATTTTGTGCTGTAACTGAAACAATGTATATTGTATAATATAAGTACCTGAAACAATATGTATATTGAATAGTAGTTCTACACTTAGTAAAATACAACATACATTTGAATTGAACTGTCCAAACCATAGTCCAGAGGGCTGCTGAGGAAGAAATAATAAAATAGAAATGGAAAGTATAGTTATATACTAGCCTGGGTTAAACATAACCAAAATTAACTTCATGAATGTTTGGGATTGTTAACAGTCACATCTTAGCCTGGCTCTTCCCGACTGTTGCTCTAAGTCTGGAAACTGTGTTCACTTTAGCATTCACATGGCCACTCTGGATGGCAGACCAATCAGCGACCAGTGGGGTGTCTAAGAGTGATGACGCTGAAGTCTAGCATTTGTTTCAAAATCGATGGTAGAGCTAGATGAAGTGATACAACTAGTTGTAGCAATGACGATTGGGTGAAGGCTGTCCAATAGTCTCAGTAGGGCAACAAGGGGGAAGGTTCACATGCAGGTGTGTGTGTGTGTGTGTGTGTGTGTGCGCGCACAAGTGTGCTTGTGTGTATTCCCCCTTAAGTCTTACACACAGCTAATGAAACGTATAAGCAACCCATATTACTTGTTAAACAAAGCTGAGGGTGAAACGCTTTCACATCTGAGCCAGGGGCAGAACTCATTTGGTAATACTTCCTGAAACAGAATATCAGAATTACTTTCCAAAGATTTGGAACAGTAAGCATATTCCATTTACCATTTACCATATCCTTGTTGCCCTGAAGACACAGTATGTAAGGTGATTTAGCCCTATAGCCAGGTAGTGGTGAAAATATGTGAGAAAATATCACATAAATCAGGCAGATTGAGTGACATACAAATAAACTGTATTGGCTAATTAAAATAAATTGTGTTTAGTGTGTCAAACTGGTGTGTATTTGCCCTTTAAATGGTCTTAAAAGTAAAGTTTTTAGCTTATATAAATCATATATCATACAGTACATACCATTATGAATAGTAGAGTGCTTTTGATAAACATGTATTGTTAAAGTATTAATATTTAATGAAATAACATATAATTCAATATCTGAATGTATACTTGTAAAGTATTTCTGGGAATGCAAAGCTTCCTTAAAATGTTCTGAAAACTTTAATTCTAAACAGTCAAACATTCTAGAAGCATTTAGTTTGAATGTATGACTGGGCCTGCGGGATCAATATTAAGATCCCACTCCCTTAGAAAGTATTTCCAAAAATTAGCCTTGAACCATTCTGTTTTCAATTAAACACTACACGCAGGACCCTCTAAGCTACTTGCTTCCTGGAATAACTTTTGCCCCAATGCCTGACGCTATATTTGTGGAACTCTTATGAAACCAGTCAGATTCAACATTTCATAAACCTGGAAGCGTGAAGCTAAATCAACATACCCCCCATGGGAAACAATTGCTGATTAGCTTCACCCTTTTCTGACATCATTGAGAGTATCTGCCATCTTATTATGAAAGATCCAATTATTTGTCTCTGAATAAGGAATACAGATATGGGATAAAGGTGATGGGTAACTGTCCCTTCTAGCTTTTGTAAAAATACTGTTTAAATACGTATATACCAGCAAACGCTAATACAGTATAAATCTTTTTCTTGACAAAGCAAAGATGAAAGCACTAGTCCCTATTGAATGAGGCTACAGGCATTTATAAGTAAGATTCAGACGGGGAAGTCGATCAGTTCAGCCGCTTTAAAGCATGAAAGTGAGTCAACAGTGGGAAGATAAAATCTAATTCGGCACATGATTAAAATCAATTTTGTTTATCTGCTGCTGAGGGTGAAGAGATGGAGAGATGTTCAGCAATCAAGCATCTCCTCGCATCTCACTGTTAAATGAGACCCAATGAGGAGCTACAGTATCGCTGGGATCCAGTCCCTTTGGCTGGAACCATATCATCAGACGAGTCCCGCCACGCACTACGGACTAATACGACCACAATAGCCTGTTCAGATGGTACGACAACAAGAACTGCCTAAATGATGACTGATATCTCCACTTTCACATACCCAGTAATATTACATTCTTATTCATGTCCTCTAGTGCTGTAATGCAATAAGCAAAGAGTTGCCCAGATATATAGCTTTAATAGAGAACGATACAAAACAATTACATCAATTGGATTTGTTTGTGCGTACCAGATAGCAGATAAACAGTGCTCACGACTCTTAAAATAAACTTGCAACAAATGTCGAGTTACCAATTGTCACATGCACTTCTGCAATGTATCCAATGCAATTACAGGTTAAATTGACATTACTTACTTACTTCTCCAAATGACCACAAACAATATAATTTCAGCTCCACTTTGGAACTTTGGTTCATTACTTGGTAAATGACCTTTTTGCAGGCAATTAACATGCTTGTCATTATCTTCTGAACTTAATATGCATAGTGCAACAGCTGCTTAGCGGCTATTAGCTCCAATAAAGCAAGAAGGGCAGAAAATAAACTTTAATTATGTATTTTGGAGCCTAGGCATTAACCCCAAAACAACCCTAACCCAAACACAGAGCACCATGATCACTTGTAAAGACAGCAACGGCCGTGTGAATGTGAAAAGACACTACATTCATATTTAGCTAATGTGCTGTACTGTATGTAGGTTGTGTTGTGGTTTAGTCAGAGCTCTGCCATATGGGACCTTGGTTCCCTGTTAGCACCAATCATACAGTGAGAAAACACCAAGTCACTGTCACACTAAGGCTGCAATGTCATCTGTGACACATTCATGTTTGTGTTTATTTGAGGTGTGTTGATATCAATGGGCAGAATGTGAATATAAACAACTGCACACACCCCATAAATATTAATGATGTGGCCATTATATTTTTTCTTTGATACACACACATTATATTAAATAGTATGTACCATCCGGTTTATAATAATGTTCAGGCAGTTGATATTCATCATAGGCGTCGCTATACTGTAGAGAGGATGCATGGAAGCTTTCACACTGGAAATAAACGAAGTCGTCATGGCAACATGAGAACGAAGATTTGTGAGAGCAGCAGTGTGCTAAATCTACCATGTTAATCAAATGATCAGAATAATCCATCAGTCCCTAAGTTATAATTAAAACATTACCTCACTCAACAATGTATAAACAAGATTGTAAAATTATACATTTGAGTGCATATTCCGAATTAAAAACAGTACATTTCAAATGTCAAATTTTGGAATGAATCATTTAACACGCTGCTAAAATTTGATTGTTTTCCCATTTTGCTCTTGAAATTCTTTAGTATTTGACATCTGAAACTGAGTGCAAATAAATGTAACCTCTTGAGAATGTAGATTTTGTCAGCAAATCGTGCGGTAGCAGGTAAATACATTTACGATTTTTAAAGCCTTTTTAATAAAGTTTTGAGCTAAACTTGATAACACTTAATAACACTTTTTAAAGCATAAATCAATTATTGACCTTACTCGCCAGCATTAAGGGTTCAACATTCAGTTTGTCTGCAAGTCATGGAAATCTACTGCCACAAACCGAATATTAGTTTAAACTAATTTCAAATACATTATGTACAGCACCGTATAAACTTAGATCATACTTAAATCTTAAATGGAATGATAAAGTATAAATACATTATTTGAATTGTTACAGTATTACTTGGCATTAGATAATTATGTCCTCCAGATACCACACACCTCTTCATATAGTACAGTAAATATAGCAGGCTACATATTGTAAGCTATACAGTAGAGACCCTCTATGCTGGCATACACACCAGCGATGGTAGTGTTTCTGGCTTTACAGTGCATTTATCAAATTCACAGATGGAAAAGGTGATGGCATGCAAGCTATTTAAATACCAGCTTGTTGTATCTCAGAGCTGAAGGAAACAACATTATCTAGCAAATATTATTTACTAGGCTGCTTAGCAAAATGATCTTGTGTGAAGCACAATGTTTCTCATACACAACATCCCAAGCCAGATATACTGGATAAAACACTGACATTCTGTGTTCAGTCAGTTCAATGGCACTTACTGTCAGTAAACAAACAATAGCAAATTTTGACTTGTCAATTATTAAATATAACTGAATAACAGTGTGCTTCTCTCAAGAGTTCAGCAAAACAGTGAGAGTGCCACTGGAGCAGTTCAATCGAAAACACCATTGTCTGACGTGAATGTAAACTGGATTAGAGCATTGTTATGTATAGCTGGCAGTTAAAATGTATTATCTACAGTTAGAGAAACGTTTGTTTAGCTATTTCATTATTATTTCATAGCATTGCAATCACGTCATGTACAAGACTTTAGATCAGACATCCAAAAATCAGTTCCTGCCAACGAGTCCATCTGCCATTGAATGGGATACCATGTTGTTTGCCTAGCTATAAATGTTGACTTGTCTGATGTCTGTCAAAGAAGAACTTTTGGTTACAAATAATAGCAATCACAGGCTTTCAAGCTTTCAAACTTGACAGTTATAAAGAAGGTATTGTACCCTGTCTGCATAGAACTCTGAATTGCTGCTAGAGAAACTATAATGGCACATTTGATGCAAAGAGTTGACACCAGCATAGTGCATTTTCCTTCTTTTTTTTTTTTTTTTTTTTTAGACAGAGGTGTTCTAATCGCCAATTTCTTCTTCTAAATGGTGTCAAGCAAAACCCAGCACAACACGGCTGAAAGGTTAGAACAAGCTTTGTCTAACTATGAAAATGTACCACTGTTAAGATGCTTTTTGGCTTCATACAGTACTTCATACATGGACTTCCATTTGAGATTCATTTGCCAAAAACACCACCACTATAAATCATTTTCTATGAGCTAAATAACTAAATGAAAAACCAGTGGTAAAACAATGTTTTTTCTTTCATAAATTATGTTTGCAGATGTAGTTAAATGCAGTTAGTTTCTAGAGCTCTCCCCTCTGCTGTTGGACCCAGCGAAGATTTGTACTCTACTTGCATCGTTTACAACTCCGCTGTCAGCAATGTCAGACGTAAGCCCAGGGTCTCTTCACAGCTACTTTTCAGAAATACGAGATAGCTTGTAGCAATCCTATGAGGCTAGAATCAGGTCTGGCATTTTGCAATTCCTCCGACACAGTGCCACGCCGACGCAGGGCAAGCACAGTGGGGCTTTAGAACGAGGACATGAAACCATCATCTATAATTGAAGTTTTTCAAATGACTCCACGTAAAAAAGGGAGTGGAGTGCTACAGTGACTGGGGAAGCACAGTCCTTGTGGATAATATAAACAGGAATGTAATGATGTAAGTTCAAAAGATTAAAAAAAAGAAAAAAGCTCAAAAGGCACATTGTTCGATACCGAATGGTTCAAACACATATCAAGGCGAATTTATGTCAACACTTGAAATTGAACATAATTCATAATAGTAGGGAGGAGGGTAGCTATTGTTAGCCAAAAAAACGTCCTAAATTGATTTTAAACTCATTAAACACTGTCACTTAAACTATGTTGAATAATGCCCACACTAACACTTAATGTCTTATATCTACTCAACACCGTTTTACGAAACGTCTGCTTACCAGTCTGCACAGGATACAGGTGTGGTGTAGTGAGTCTCAACATATGACCTCACTCATTGGACTATACCTTAATAGAGACTTTGTTGTCTACAGGCCTTTAACTTGAAGTTTCCAAACTAGAAGCCAAAAAAGATATCAAATGTTTATGATACACACACTGTAAAACTTGTACAGCAACAACTCTATTATGAAACAATGTTTGAGATATATGCATTTGCAAACAGACTTATATCCATTTGGAGAAGAAATTAAGCATTAGGAATGAGCAATCTGTGCAATATGTGGAAAGATTAGTAATGTCTTACAATAAACCACATATAAGTGAACATTACCAGTGAGGAGCACTATGCATTGTGGTTCAAGCTTAGTACTCAACCTTTAAAACAAGACATGATTTGCACTAAAATAAGTTTAAGAGTAAATATATGAATCATATTACGCTTACCACTGATTAAGTTGGTGGTGAGTTGGTGTTGAATGAATGACTGAATGAATTCCATTCAATCCATCAACAATGTTTTTCCTATATCTATATATGTACTAGATACAGTACATGATTGAGCTATACTTTTTTTTGTCCTGTGTCATGATAAAATGAAACCATACACCAATTTAGCATAATAATTGAACTAGCTTTTCCTACAAGTCTAAATTCTGTCTCTGCCAATCATTTATTAAACAATAAATCATAGATTATGCTGACACTGTGTTCCGTGCTTGCCGGGCCCACAAAAACTAAGATTGATTAAAATTCAAATAAAAAAATGATGAATGTGCTGGTAAAATATAAATATTCGAAGATTGCGTTAGCTTAAGGTTTAAGTCACTTCATTAAGAGAGAAAAAACAAAGTAAACATGTCTGCAAAAAATAATTAAAAAAGTGTCATGAAAAAAAACAAATAATAATAATACGGTATATGTTCCAAATAATTCACGGCTGTCTTTGAAGGCCAGTGTTTTCTTATGCTGTCTAATCATTTTTCAATTGTAGTCCAACTTCCATCTAACCTAACTTGTGATACAGTAAACAATCAAGCCATTGGAAGGATTCTAATACCGGATTGGATTTGTCACCCATACACACGACCACAGGCAGAAACATGCTGTTGTAATTTCACACTTACATGTCGCTAGTGTTATGGCACTTTGTCATTTTGGCAGGGGGAGGGGTGATTTTTATAGCGCAGCCAGGCCCTGCTCACTATGGCCAGATCTGTCCCAATTTCTCTTGCCTGGCTGCCCTGACCTGGCATGATGAATGTTCTTCTCAAGAGAGAAAAACAGGCCTTGTTGTTATTGATGTTCTCAATTAATAAGCCCCACACAGCACTGCAGGATTCATACCTGCTGTATGCGGCCAGCTGCCTCAGCTGTCAGGATATTGTGTGGTATCTTTCTCAAACGCTACTAACGCTGAATCAAAACCCAATAAGCCAAGATTTGTAGCAACAAAATAGCAACGCTATCACCTTGTTGCTTGGCACGTTCGCCGTGTCGGAAGGAGTCAAAACTCTAGCTGCTCGGTTGAGAGATGCAAGCATCATTCTCCATCAATTCCTTTACTAATTAAAAAGAGAAATATCCCGATAAGATTCCCATGCTTGTGGAAGAGCGTGGCCAAATGAAATGACACTCCTCCTGGCAGTATGTTCCTGCCACCTGCTCGGTACATGAGGTTGAGCCTATGTGCCCATCGGCAGTCAAAGTATGTCTCTCCCCAATGAGCAAAATGTCTGTGAGAAGGTGATAGGCTCCTGTGGCCACTGGCCAACATAAGTCTCTCTCTCCAAGTCCACGGTGCCAACACAGGCTTACTCTCAGAACGGTGAGATCAAGCTAACCGGTCCATATGATGCATAGTGATTCAATACAATGGGATATTGCACTTCCGTTCTAGACAAAGCTCAATTTGGCCTCCAAATGTGTGGTACATGGATAGCTAAGATGAAAGCAATGCCCTCCAGTCTTAACATGTAAAAATTAGCTTCAAGGGCAAAGTGGCTGAGGATTCCCAAAGGCATGGATAGAAAGGGAGTGATAGAGGTCTGGAATTAATGCATTCTGCGTGCTTTAGTCTCTAAGTAGGTGCATCCTGCGAGACATCTGAAAATACAGTGGTGATGTAACCGGAGGTGTTTTCTTCTTTTCTGTTCCATGTGAAAGATAATGCTAGCCTGCTAAAAGCTGACTCACTCGCAAAGTATTTGCGCCCCATGAATGATATGTCACATTCAAAGCTCAAATGAAGCATTGATAGAATAGAACCCACACACACACACACTCACTCACGCGCAAACACACACACATCCTATGATAGCAATATTGTCATTGTTGTCCCTACCACAGACTTGATTAATGGTTGTAATCAAGTAATGCCCCTCCATTGCAATGGCCCCACAGAGACCTCATCTAATTACAGCAAACAACAGCAAATGGAACATTTATACACACAACATTCATCTATATTCTCTCTTGTTTGGGTGACAGCCTTGGACAGAGTTCATGTTAGCCACATTAACTTAAACATACTAAACGAAAATTGCTGTAAACAGAATTTACTGTGTACATAAATTACAGAGTATGCGTCATGTCAAATACTGAAGCACAGGAGGCTGAGGAATATATTTTACAGACACCAAGCTGTCATTGGACTCACTGTCATGTGGATATCAGCAAACAAGCCGCAAGGTAATGCTTATTGAACAGTTCCAGCTCTCCTTCTTATATTTTACTTTGACTAACTACTATTTACCTGTGCAGCATGGATCATCTCCCAGATGAGTAACCGATACACCCATCTGTCATACACATTGGCAACATCTGTGCTACCTTAATCACTGCTACTCCCTCACTTATCCAGGGTCTGTGAAAGTAATGGCTGAAAACATTAGCTTAAGTTTGGTTAGAAACATCCACAACTTAAGTAAGCTAGGAACCCATATTGATCAGGCAACGTGGTTATGATGTCAATTACATGCGTTGCACACACAGCGGTCAAACTCCACAGATAGGAGTAGCCTGGGAATCTGAAAGACCCCTTCCCCTTTGGTGACAGCGCACTGCCCGTTCTGCTTCACTAGCATTCACCATCTGCTGGTCCGTTCGCTAATGCCTCCCCATCTGGACCCCTGAAGCCAGACTTGGCAAAACTTGTGATGTCTTTGTGTTTGTTTCATTCAGAGTGTAATTCTGGAGAATGTCACACTTCTCACGTTTTACAGTTGCATCGAATATATCGAATATCCAAATGAAATAAACAATTTGATCAATTTAAAAAAAATAAAATAAAAAAACATTTTGCTGTACCGATAATACAAAACGTACTGCGATATGAATTCAATTAGTAATTCATATCGGCAATTTATATGATTCTATATCTTGTATAAAGAACACCACGGAGGCATATCGACAACTGAGATAGCTCTGTCTTTATTTAAATATCAGTGCCGATAATGAGTGCTGCTAATTATGTCCCTTCTATTGAAACAGCCGCCACATACTTCATAACTGTTATCTAACTAATTGGAACTATACCCATTACTGAGTGGTGATTAATGTTTAGAGTCCATCGTTTGGGAGGGGGCTGGAGTGTGTGTGGGGCGGATGCATTGTTTATTCAGGTAGACTTGTAATTAGCC
Source organism: Forbesichthys agassizii (assembly GCA_026546735.1). NCBI lineage: Eukaryota > Metazoa > Chordata > Actinopteri > Percopsiformes > Amblyopsidae > Forbesichthys > Forbesichthys agassizii. The sequence goes on along the minus strand of JAODLL010030124.1, from coordinate 8,351 downwards.
ACAGATGATTAGTATCACCTGAAGGTCACTGGAGCTGTGCGAGCATGGTATGGAAACATATTGTAATGTAATGAGTAATGAGATTATGCTGCTTAAAATACAGTATACTGTTCGTTGTGTTTGTTTATTTACTGTTTTGCTTGGTAAACTATGCTATGTCCTCGATGATTAGATTCATCTCCGCTTTGTCATGGTTTAATTAATGGTGTCGGCTCAACAAGTTCATTTAGCTGTGCAGTACATTACGGGGTGAAAGAGTGGAAGAAGAAGCCATTTTTGTTTGCGTAATATTCTTGTGTGCAATATACATTTTTTTAAAAGAGTTCTCTCCACTGACCGGATGATAAAAGCACTATGTCCCTAAAGTGAATTAGCTTAGTTCTGGCCAGGCCACAGATACAGGGCACCCAACTGTGTGGATGCATGACGTTGCCCGCCAAGCAAGCGCAAAATGAAGTGATGTGCCAACGCAGCCGCCAGTTCCCCACCACTAGATACACCTTGGAGAGGGATAAACCCATCAGACATGGGCAGAATGCAGGTCAGCTCTCAGTGTGCTAGCTTCTACAGTACAGGAGCTCCTTTGGACTTCTCACGTTTACCCCCCGCGGTGGAGGACCAGACAAGCTTTGTTTCACTGCGCTCTGCTGGATCCACACCCATACACTGACAAAGCATGGAAGCACACACTTTCAATGTGTAGATGACCAGCAGTAGGCCATACCCAGCAAATACTTCACATGGACCTGACATTATTGCAGCTGGTAAGATATATCCTGTGGTAACCTGCGATATCCAGTACCTTCCATTCTAAACACAGCAGGTTCTGGTCAATAAGAAAGCACCATTGAACTGCACCTGTCGTTCACAGAATCTGCAGTTAACATGCAAAAATGATTTCTGGCTTCCTTTGCTATAGCACCAGGTAATTGTGCCGCGAGTCTCAGCTGACACATTAAAATGCAAGCCACGTCATAAGGCATTTGCCCAGCAGGCACATAGGAACCAGTGGAGGGGCAATCAATCCCTGCCACACAGTTCTGAGATGCATATGACCAAAGGAGTTAGTCTTTGTTGCTTTGGACTGAGCAGGTAAATGTGCTTTGAGTCAAAACACTTTCATGCCTTTGTCCTTATTTGAAAACTTGTCTATAGCACAACGGCTATATAAAGTGAAAATCACCCTCACACATTGCATTTATTGAAAATAGGGCCTCTTACAGCATTAAATATTTGTAATAAACAAGCTATCCATTCCCATTAACTCCGGTTATTCATTAATCCATGTTATAACATGTAGGCATGCCGTTATGGGTTTTGTCATATGGTGTGAGACAGTGGTAGAAACAGACAAACCCATTTAAAAAATGTGTTCCTCATTGGAATGGACCGTTTAGCTTTATACTTTTGCTCAAAGTGACATTGTATCATCTTGTAAGAAGAACAAAATGTGTTATATACAGTACCTCCTTTGAGCAGCTCTCCCAGGGTGTTTTGGAAAGAGCAAGCTGCTGCCCCGCGGGTGTGGCCGCGAGCTTGCTGGATCTAGGGGGGTCGCTGTGGGCATCAATGCCTCATCTCAAATCGCTCTACATACTGCAGAGCCTCATACCCTCATCGTCAGCCTTTTTGTAGCAAATTAAACATTACATTATATCGCGCATCAGCGCGGTAATACTGTGCAATCGTGGCACGTGATTAAGGAAATGAATCTTGCGTTCGAAATTGCTAAATTTGCCCTCTAACATTTTTTGTTATTGCTGTTAGTATTCCTGTCATTCTATAAATGGCGTATGTAATGCGCAGTCACAATCCATAAATGTGATATGTGACACGTGGCCAATATCAATCAGATTTACCATTTGGCGCTGTAACTAAATAAACGCATTACGTATTGGCTTTTCTTTAATATTGGCCTTTTTTATGCAAGCAGCTTCATACTTCACATGGCAGCAAAGAATGTCTCAGGAGACTATTTTAGGAAGGTGATTTTTCACTCTCCTACAGCATTTTCGCCACCATGCAAGGAATGGGCACTGTGGAATAACCGAAAAAAATAAAAATAAAAGAAAAGGCCATCTCAAACCCTCAGATCAAATTGATGTTCCTCACCAGATGACTTTCTACACAGCAGATGGCATCAAAGTATTGAGAAAGCACTATTAGCAGATCCCTTCAATGGCTTTCTAGTGTGTTGGGTGAACGGGGGACTGGGGCCATCGGGGGGTGTGACAATTCTGTGAAAATTCCCCATGCATTGTCAGATGGCATTCCCACCATGCATTGCTTTAGAACAGGGAGATGAACCTGTGACACAGCCAGGTGGGACGGCCTCCCGGTGACACCTTGGCATGGTACCTCTCGCCCTGCCTACCATTTACGCTGGTATAAGACATGCAAGCTATGTGCTGGATTTTAAGAGAGTCTCTAGTATACTGAACATTGCTGTTGTTCTTTGCATAATAATGTCATGTAAATCACCTGCACACTTACGGTAAACTGAAGTAGTCTGAGGTCACTATGGATTAACTGGCAAAGAACATGCATCACCTTATTATTATGTCATTACTATTGAATCCACTTACTGCACATAAAAACCACAATCCATTAAATCTAAGTAAATAACTTGACGTGAGCTTTTGCAACCACAAAATGTAGAATGTCTAACGTGGAATACACTTTAATCAATTTTGGGCAAAACACATACTGACATTTAGATGAAATCTTCCTCAATATGTTTCTGACAGTACAGTTATGTCTTTACTTTCTATGCAGTTAAAGCCCCAATCCATTATTCTTGTAGGACATTGTCATGCATATCTATGGTAATGTAACAGTCTATATGTGAAGCCATCCGAGAGTTGTATGCTTGGCTTTAGTAGATGGTAGAAGAGCCTTGTAACCAGCAACTCCGTATATATTTTGCGTCATTAAACAAATTAAGGTTTTCTGTGACAATGGCCAGCAATTTACAAGCTGTATGAGATATGGTGGTTTGCTGGTGATATATGTGAGGTTGGGACGAATGATGCCACTATTGTGTTGTTGTAATACTTAACATAACTATGGCAGCGTTTTTTTATATATTTATATTTATTTTTTAATAGATATTATGTTTAATAATAAACTATACTGCACTGTAACACATTTGGTGTAAGGTTCATATTCTTACCAGACCGTAGTCTTAACAAAAACATTCAAAACAAATAAAAAGCAGTTTAATTATTCCATCCAATCATCAAGAATTCTGCTGTTTTACTGATCTGTTGACAATACAGTCATAATAGTGTAATATAGCACTATAAACAAAAACTGCTTCATTTACATTAACCTTTTCTGAATCAATCTTTCTAGTATGATCTATTATAGTACAGTACATACTAATCTCTTAAACAGAACCATCACCATGATGCAAATTGCAATTATATTTGGCACAACATTGCTAGTGTGATATTTCATCAGCTCCATTTTTAAAATTCAGCAGATGCATATGACTAAACACCCGCCATCACTCAGCTAATGCAGAGCAAAATTTACAGGCCTCTGGAGTCCATTGGCCATTGTCATGAATATGGATACAAAAAGGTGGCTATTGTAGACACAAGTCACATTATGCAGTTAGGAAGCTAATGGATCGTTAGCAGTAGATAAGTCATCTAAACAGGCATGTTTAATGCGACCTAATGCATCCCTTTTTGCAGATCCAACTTTGGTTAATTTAGGCTTGATGTGATGATTCATCAAAAAAAGTATCTTGGCAATCACATCTAAAGTTTGGCATTCACGAGGTTCTCTGTCTGCTCAAATGTCAAAAGTAACTAAGTACATGTAGGGGACAGTGTCAGTGTTCTGCTCAATGCACACGAATGCTACAGCCAAAAGCTCAATACTTGAATATATACCGAGAGACTGCACACACCTTGTCACTTAGCAATAGTGAGGGCTCGCTTTGTTGCCTGCACTGTCGGTGAACCGCACAAGTCCGGGAAAAGCTTGTTCTTTGACTTTCAAAGTGAAACAGTGCAAGAGAACAGATTAGGGTTAAATCTGTGTCCTCCTCTGACACCTTTAATTTTAAGGAGGGCAACTATCTTAGTACCATTTATACAAGAGGGAGAACTGCAAGAATGTGTGGGAAATGTTCAGCTTATTGGCCTGAGGGTAAATCCGCTGCTACCAGGAGACAGTTTGGGGTGAGCAGGGTGGAAACAGAGGTTTGGAGAGGAGAGGCAGGTGGTGCAGCGTGCAGTCAGCGCCCCGCTGCCAGAAACGAGACCTCTGGAAAAAGTCCAGGACTCGCTCGGCAAAACACAAAGCGACCTTACCTTTCATGATACATATGCACAAAAGAAGTCCCACGTCCACCGGCCAACGGCCAATTAAAAAGTTATGCATAATTTAGCATGTCATTTGGCGGTGGGGGGATCAAACTGAATCTGATTCGCTCTCAGTTCTTGGGAATTTCCTCTGGCGAATAAAGACAGGCGGAGAAGACAAAAAGCAAAAAGACACATTTAGCCTGATTCTATCGGTCATCACTTTACACCTACATTGGATCCTTGATTCTTTTTGTTTGAAAGAGCACATATGGTTTGAGTCGACAGCCTGCCCTAATATGATGAATTCAGCCCCTCCAGTGATGTAATGGCAAGTTTTAAATACCGCAAAGTTAATGACAAAGCTGGAAAATCTCACATCCCCGTTGTGCAAGACCAGCACAAAGGCGATACCTTGTGTGTGAAAGTAAAGTAACCTCGATGGGAGAGCTATCCATGACTATTAAAATTGTGGCCCGGAGTGAAATCACATTTCGGCGGCAGCTCAAGATCCCCGCTATATTCAGCTCTATTCTTAGCGAGCTAAAGGCAGGTAGAGCATATATCCTTCATCCTCGGTGTGAAATGACTCCCCTTTCCTCCAATTAAAAGATAGCAGTGTAGTACAGCGTGGTGGTGGCTGCGATAGCGTAATTACCCTGTACAGGCAGCTTTGGTTTGCGGAGAGCTTGTCTAAATAAGCCTGGACGGGCACAGGAGACCAGGCCGAGGTTGAAGTACATGGGGACATTAGCGGACATCGCTCAAGATACAAATCCTCTTTTTTGCTAAACAGCCACAGTTTAATTGTCACTTGCTCTGCCAATCATTCTCAGCCTTTACCTAATTTCCTTTCCCATTCTTGCATCCTGGGTAAAGCCAAGGATGTGGCTAATGCACCTGTAGAGATGCTCTAGCTTTTCTATTTTTTCCAGAACAGAAAGAACAGTCCAAAAATGTGATGTTAAAGACACACTCCTTGATGGGGTATGCACACAGAGAACTGCAACATTCTATCCTATGTCACTGTATATGTATTTCCATGTAGGGAGGCATTCGTTCATAATGCAAGTGTTTGCGGGTGTGAAGGGGGGCATTCTTGATGCGGGGTTAGTCATTATCCAGAACGCTTGCTAACTTCGAGTTAAAATCAAATCAAAATCACTCCACGGCCCTCAGCCGCGCCACATCAAAACGTAATGTGAAATAAAGCTTAGTTTTACAGCTTTGTTGATGTGAACGGTGTTCGCCACTTTGTTTATGTTCCTATTTATGCAGCAGCCATGGTTTTTGAGCCTATCTGATTATTTATTTCAACACAAACAGTAAAGTAAGCTAGTGAAATGCAAGGAGATACTTGGGGAATTTGACAAAAAGTGTATTAGCTTACAACATCTTGTATGCAATAGCTGAATAAACCGTTTAGCTAAATCAACTATAAAGGTGGTTTCGAGCACAATACTAATTCCAGACACAAATCAAGTAGGGATGCTTTAATTTTCCTACATTGGTGTATGTCTATTATTAAAGATATAGTATATTATTCTGGAGAAGGCTTGCTAATTGAACTCGATGAAAACAATAACACCTCTCCCGTCAATGCCACAGGGTGCACCCTCAGAAGCTCTGCCCCTATATACTGTGCAAACAGTAGACTACAAAAACCATTTCTTCCTTTGTGAAATGTGGGCATGTACGTACATCATTAAAGACTATGCACATTTACGTTGATGTGACAATAGCCTGTATATAGACAGGGTTAACTTTCCATTTTAATAATGCAGCATATAGTTTATTCCTGCCTGTGTGAATAAACCTCAGTGGAAGGACCTTATTCCCCAGACTGGCTAGCAGGAACCAGGAACCTCACCCTTTGATAAGCTTTCACAAGCTCTCTCTTTCAATCAGTCTGTATTCACACCTCCTCCTAGTTATTCCCCATCTTAGGTGAGAGGTTTAAAGGAGATATTTTACTTTATTTATTTTTTTAAAGAGAGAGGAGGAGGGCGGGGGGTGAAAAGAAAAATTGGCCATTTTGTTTACGCCGATATGAAAAGAAGCAAAGTCCATTTGTTCTCATTTTTATAGTTTTCTATGGATGAAGGGTGAAAGCAAAATTGTATGGGCAATTTGTAACCTGTATGACCTTCCTTTGTAGCTATGAAATACCCTCAATGAGCATAATTACTATAATTTAAAAATAATATGCTAGGTATGACCGGAGATTCATGTAAAAAGAACAAAATAAAATACTTTTTTTTAAATCATTGAAACTTGAATGCTTTAGCCTGAAACTCATTTTAGAGATAACAAAAATAATTACAAGCAAAAAATACACACATTATATTTATAATATTTGTTATGGTTTTCAAAAATTCCAGTGTAAGCTTTTACCTCTCATTAAGATTTTAGCATATAAACAAAAACTCCTGACACTGCATGTGGAAAACAAATTGTCCCAGTTCTCAATAACCATCTGTAATTATATTATTTTATAAAACTGAAAAAATGTGCTTTCACTAACTTCTTTGAACATTTCTGTAAAAATTGTTTTCGTTTACCTCACATTTTGATCAGGATATTTCCACATTACAAAATGTGCATTTTCTCTCCAGTCACCATATAATCCATATACCACTGGTTACTGCTCTTAGCTACTTTTTTGCTGAGATTATAGTCTGTACCTAAATGTAATGTCCGCTCAGCCACTCTGTATAGTGGGCCAGGCTGGTCTAGTTGTCTGTTGTTGGGCTCCCAGCTGGAAGGTCGTGGGTTTGAACCTCAGTGTTGTCCTACCTGTAAGCATCCTTGAATAAGATGCCTAACCCCTACCCTCCAAAACTGTTCCCAGTGGTTGGTTGCACATTGCATGGCAGCATTCACCATCAGTGTCTGAATGTGTGTGTGAATGGGTGAACGTGAGACAAAATACTGTATAAAAGCGCCCATCTACCAATCAGTGACCAGTGGGGGTGGCTAAATGCTACCATGTTGAAATGATAGCATAGCACACCTTGGTCTGTGGCTCATTCCGTGAAATCGGTGCCTTTTCAACTTTGAAAAGTACATTTTTTAAATAACTTTAATCACAAATTTTTAAATAGACAGGGATTAAAGACATTTTAAAATGACAAGAAATTGTATTGTGCCATCTCAGGCTGTGTAATTTCATATTTTATGGCTGTTTTCTCCTAAATGATTTGATACTTTGGTCAAACCTGTTACCGACACAAGCATTACTAAATACTATATTTCTAATTAGAAATATCTAATAGATTGCACATATATGAGCAGTACTTCCTCTTTTAACAGAGATTATTTTGAGATTTCTGAGTATTTTTAAAGCATTATATTTTTCTTTTAGATGACCAAGAGCACCCTAATTTTGGATGCTGACCACAAATCTATTAAGGAAAAAAATGTTTTTAGGAGATAAATATTGAAAGAATAGCCCAGTCCAAAATATAATATAGTTTTAAAATATAACGGTCAGAGTTAAAAGGCCAGTTGAATTGTAATTTTTAAAAAATTTATCAAATTAACAAGAGAAACAGGATTGACTTTAAGGTAACAGACTTGACCAGAGTAACAGGGATGACAGGACACACATACTTCACATCATTGTGAAGTTTTCCCTCTGATGTTGATTGATACTGTAAAGCACATTACATTTCATGTTTATTACAAAGAAAATGTGTTCTTTTTTTTCTCATTGCAATTCCATACATGCATGCATGACGCGTATTTTGGAAGAAATGTTGTTTATTGAAACTGATTATTTTCATATTGGTCAGTAACGCATTAAAACTAATTAAGGATATCAAATTATTTTATTGTAAACATATTTTTTGTAGAAGAGAGAACAGCCAGATCATCCAAACATATTACATATCATATTTTCACATTAAAGGAGGTAATGCATTTTGTCAAAGGCAAAGAGCATGAGAATGAACATAAAACAGTTTTGTAGCAATTAGACTGAGACTGAAAACAATCACAAACTTATCACAAATTGTATCAAAGTGAAAACCCTAA
>JAODLL010030113.1:0-23356 GCA_026546735.1 Forbesichthys agassizii | reverse complement strand
CCCCCCTCTCTCTCTCTCTCTCTCTCTCTCTCTCTCTCTCTCTCCTGCCTGACACCTCACAGCCTGCCTCTCTCTCCCAGTGTTTGGGTCTCCCTGATGAGCGAAGACAAACTCTGCAGAGAAAATAAACCGCGGCTCCTCAGGCCGTTTACAGCACCCGAGCCCAGGATTTAAACTGTATACTTTACAGCTTGGCGTGTTGAGGTGTGGGAAAATAGCTCCCCTGCGCATGTTTGTGTGTGTTGTTCGGAGCCCCTCGTGGCAGACAAGGAACGCAACAGAGCTCACCTCACGCTGCCACATCTGGCCCTCAATGCCTCTCCTTCACGTCAACGGAGAAGAATAAAGAAAAGGCGCAGAAAGAGCGGGAACACGGAAGTACCGGAACCTGTACCGGAAGTAGTTTATTTATTATTATTTTATTTTATTCAAGCGTCAGCACTGTAAAAGCAGTTATTTCTGTTGACCTTGATTCAGCTCCATTTAATGAAAACATACATGCGTATCAATACGCCTGTATTTGTCTGTATGAAGGAGCGTCTGCGTCTGCAGGCTTGTTCAGCTGAGAGTGTGGCACCGGAGCAGTGCAGCGTCCCGGCCTGGTCGCAGCGCGTACAGCATAACCACGCTACGGTACACATTGGTCAGGGCTTCCCACACAGCTAACGGCTGGCTCCTGTTTCCACACATTACATTAAAGAGCCTAATCCTACTGACTGGCCAGAAATGTAAACTAAACACTGTCTGAACCACACGCACGCACGCGTGCGCGCACACACACACACACACACACACACACACACAGCACGTTCTAAACCACGTTTACAAGTCGCACACAACACGCACTCGCGCTGAGTGCACTGTTATGACTCCAGCTCAGCAATAATTAGTCCCCAAATGGTTGACACTGGGATATCTCTCAATGAGAAGGGTGCTGCACCATTACCCTCAGGCTCATGTTACTCTGTGCTATTTCACACACACACACACACACACACACACACACACACACACACACCGGGGCCTACCGTTTATAGCACTGTTTGGTTCCATAGCAACAGCTAGTGATAGACTTTTGATTGGAAATAATTAAAAGTACAGGAAAGCGCCCGCACATACATCTTTTAGCCTATTGGACCATTGAACAGCAGCTCATCAGTTCCCAGAGCTCCAAATACAACAGCCAATCTATTTCTGAATCGACACAACCATTCATTTATTTATATCGTCACTGTGTGTTGTCGAGATCATCAGCCACCAGCCATCAAGTTCTCCATGAAACTCAATTAGTGGATTAGCACGGCTTCCTCCGTCTCTCTTACACGCACACACGCACGCACAAACACACTTTTCCCACCCCTCCTAACCAGTGGAACATGGGACACATTTGCCTCATCTGGTTCCTCTTTAAACTCTGTAATCAGATCAGCAGGCGAGGGGGTTCTAATTGAGATGGTTGATAACCTCCTGACCAATCACAGCCAGGCCTGATAAGCGTGACACGGGTGTGTGTCATTACCACCCCTGGGACACGACAACAGACGGCTCTGGGGAACCCCCCCCCCCCCAGTGGCGAAGTTGTCGTATTGTTTTACCTGGAGGCTTTTTTCTTACTTGCCCCCCGGTCAGCCATCCAGACGCGGTCGTCTTGGAAACGTAGGGAGGAGTAGGAGATGTTGCTGTCCCGCACCGCTCCTTAACAAACCCCAGGAACGAGACGTGAGCCACATCCTGCTCTGCTGTCTTCTTCTTCACGCTCCTCTAACATCCTCCTCTCCTCTCGCAATGTGTGTGTGTGTGTGCGTTTGAGAGTGAAAGCAGAGCATGTGGGTGCTGGTGGCAGTGACAGTTCCACACTATACCCCCCCCTCGCCCCCCTCCCCCAGAAACACACACACACTTTGTTTTCCACTGTGAGCTGCGGCCTGCTCACCAGATACTGATGTCATCCGCGCTCCAGAATGCTCTACGGCATTTCTAATGCTTTGTTATGGCTACGCACACACACACACACACACACACACACACTAAATAAAAATACCTACTGTTCTCCCTCACTGGCTCATCGGAGGGAATGCAGAAGCACGGTTGGACACAGGCGAGAGCACGTCCGTTGTTTGTGCACAAGCACGTACACACTTTGGAGCTGAGAGCAACCTGATGACGCGAATGAAGGAAAAGTTGCAATTTGCTTCTTGCTTGTCTGCATTTGTCTTTCATGTTACAGTTTGCTGTGTTTTCTAATTGTGCGGTTCCACAGGCTTGACAAACGCCATGCTCCCATCATTCCCATCATTAGTTGTTGTCTGGGAAGCTGGCAGCTCACAGATAATGTGACACGATCCTGCAGTCACACCTCCCAGTTGCCGTATTTCCTCAGAAATGGCTTATGTAAAATGATGTCACATCCTCTGCGACGAAAAGGGATTGTGTGCGTTTCAAATCACGAGCAGGTTATCCAGGTTATGTTTTAATTTTTTTTTAAAAGGGGCAAACTATTACTCACATGGATGTGGTCTGACCATGGGAGCACTGTGTTGTTAATTAGATTAGGCTGAATCAGACAAAAGTCCCACAAGCCCAATTGTCCCAGCTGAATGTATACACAGGATACAGAAGAGAGAGTAGAGAACAGAGTGAGATGCATGTAATGGACTCAGGTGTGTGGGGGGGGAGGCGATGTGTTCTCAAGTTTCAGACCAGAAACATGACGATGAGTGTACCTTTAATGGTTCACACACAATGCAGTGCACATCCCCACCTGCTCACATTGCTTGGTTGGTTGTCAGGGCGACTCTGTGCCGGCCGGGGATGACGGGCCTTTCTCTGACGCGGTGACCCTGGAGCAGAAGACCAGCAGCATCGGGGGCTCCAGTGGGAAGGTCAGCCTCTGGATGCAGTGGATGCTGCCCAAGGTCACTGTCAAGCTGTTTGCTCCCGAACCCACCGCCAAAAAGACAGGTACAGTTCGTGTTGTGCCGCATGCCGAGCTTGCTTCCATTGTATTATTCATTCATTATTTCCAAATATACAGGTGATGAACCACATGACTGTGGTCATGGGCAAACCTAAATAAAACATACATTTTCCATTTGATCCGAACCAAAATTTGTGTTGTTGTCAGTTGTGAAAGCTTCCGCGGTCCGGACCAAAGGACCAGAATTTGGTCTGATCAAAACAGGTGGTCTCGTTCCAGATCAAAACCTGCCTGCCTGTGGATTTGACCACACGCCGACATCACATGCACATCCATCTACAAACCAACGGGTGTCAAGTATAGGGAGACACATGTGACGACAGCAAGGACGTAGGCACGTCAGACAAAAGGCAAACACATGAACCTTGGACCGGACCTTCAGGGGTGAAAGCGCCCTTAGTATCTTTTTACTTAAGATAATAAACTGCAGCGATGTCAAAGAGCCTGAGACTCTCTCACTCCCTACATCACGTCTCAGTTCATAAGTTCAAGACATAGTTACTTAGGCCATAGAAGAGTCCCACATGCTTGTGTTTTCAGCGGGCCACTGTGCACACTGGGAAAGACGAGGAGAGGTAGACAGATGGGATGGGAAGACAAATAAATACGTGGGTGACGAATCTCAAGCAAAGATGTCTCTTCTGCCTTCAGATTTACCGGGATGATGAAAAGCTGCATTTACCTTTTAATTCATGTGATATTTAGCATCTGCAAACTAGAGCACTCAGCTTTTAAGGTATTTATTAGTGGAACGTTTGGGAAGACCTCACAGAGATGCTACAACAGAGAAGCATCTTAAATTGGCATTATGTTGGACTAAATATGTGCCATCTGAGTCAGGGTTGTAGCAACCGTAGATCACGTTTATAGAGATGCAGAAATGATCCAAAATAAAAAAGCACTGATATGTCTTCTTAGAGACTAACCGTCCCAAAGCTTTTGTGAATGTAGATCCTGATTTTGCAAGCTATCCTTGGTCCGCTTCACTTTGGATATCAGTCTGGGAACTCTCAATTCAAAGCTGTTTGTCAGCTGTTTACAGAATCGTTGGTGCCAATAGCAATTAAGTGCTCAGGTTCAGAAAATCATCCTCACATGTTTTGTTCTGAGCGGTGGAAGGTGTGGCCTATAACCGGCCTATAAGAATTTGACACCTATTGACACTGCCGCTATGATGAACGACTTCTATTGAAACTTGTTCTTACCGATATGCAGAGTGGAACAAATGGCGGAGCTTGCAAACTCAGCACATGCACAGACGGGGACAAATGGTAGACGTTTCTTCTTTTAAGATCAAACATTTTAGACTGTGGGACGAGGGATTTCCACTGCCCCTTTAGGGCGGCTTTAGTTAAAGTCATACGTCAAAATCAACACCACATTCGGAGACTCTGAGTTTCTGTAAATTGGGACCATTCTTTTTACACTGTATCGACAATACAGCAGAGCAACCTTGTGCTTTGATACTAAGATGCCTTTCAGAAGGCCCTGTTTCTCAGAATACCCACAAGGCAACAGTACAACAACAACAACAAATCCTGCTACACATGCAAGTTAATTTCCCCCATTGCTTAGGCTGTGATCACGGGGCGTGCTCAGTGGAAACAATGAGGGGGAAGCAACAGTTAGGGACGGAGGCTTGCTTCAATACAAAGTTAATCAGTCCTGCGATGAGCTTTCTCTTACTCACCCTGCCTGCGGTTGGTGAAATGCTTTGTTTTTCTCTAGGTGCACTAAGGCACACACACATACAGTACAGCCAACACACGCATAAATGCAAACATGCGTCATGGTCCTTGTAGGTTAGGCCGGAGTCATCAGGATAGGCGGATGTCTTACCGCTCCAACAAGAAGCGCCGCCTTCTTTAATAAGTTATGTTGTATGGCCTCGAGCGGTTAACGACGAGGCAATCTAGCCAAAGTTGTTGGGCAACAAGTTACTTGGCCCATCCTTATCATGAACACATGCGGACACAACGTACAAGAGGCAGCATCTTCTCTATTGAAACTCACACACACACACCTGCCAATTCGTGACTGTACTATAACAGTATGCAATGATGGCATCATCAACGTCGCATATCTGTCAGCACTTCACGCTAAATTGTAATAACCGAGGCATAATATATTGCTACAGCGAGGCTTGATATGTGTAATACGATGCATAATCTCCACACACAGGACACGTGTGCATTGTTTCACCGGTCTGTATTGACCCCAGTGCCTGCATTTGTGTGTGGCAGAGATCTGTGTGATCAGTGAACTTGAGGACCTGAGTGCTTCTGTAGACGTCCAGGATGTCTACACCAAGATCAAGTGTAAAGTAGGCAGCTTCAACATCGACCACTACAGGTGCAGGTAGAGTATACACACGCATGCACACACACACACATACCGACAACATGACAGAATGGTAGACAGAAGGATTAATGAACTGACTGATGGATGGATGGATAGACGTACAGTATATGTTAACTAATGCAGGTAGACCCTGACACACAAATTGGCTGAATGTGCGCCTGATTTAATTGTGACACGAAGTACTGTACACATATATTTGTTTATTTAAAAGAAAACTTTTAAGAAAGTCTCAGTTTGATGTGCATTTGTTGAAGTTTAAGACTGAAAATACATAATTAGTAAGACTACAAACCCCGTGTCGCGTACTGTAAGTGTAAGTGTGAGTCGAAAGCTGTAGTTCACTGAGCGTTTACACACAAAATTAAATATTACTTTATAGTTTTACAAGAAACTGTGACGTTCTTGACTTGAGCAATTATCTTTTAAATAGACACACATCATATCTGTACTTTGTGTCACAATTCAAACGGAATCTAAAAAGTATTAGATTTTCGCCGTTGACTACTATACATATTTTTTCCAAACTAAGGTCCCATAATGCGGAGGTGACTCAGGCTATCTATAGCATCTGTCAGGAAAGCCACACTAGAGAAGGTTCTGCTGTGACCTTATGGTAAACTCTCCCTATTCACAGGCCAAGTGAAAAGGGGGGGGAGTCATCGCCGCGTCACAAACACCTTCTTATCGATTAGAGAGCCCCACTTTCAGCATATCAGCCATTCCACGTTTTTCCCTAACTCGTCCTAATCACATGCCTTTGTGGTGGGATCACCAGCGCTACGTGTTCAACGTGTACGTGCCTCGGGTGATGTTTTGCTGGGAAGGGACCACTTAGCAGGAGGCAATTCTGCCTGTCTCTGTCTGAGGAGATAATGGAACCTGGCTGTGACGCGCAACAGCCAAGATGTGTGTGTGTGTGTGTGTGTGCGTATGTGCTTGCGTGCGTGTGCGTGTGGGTTTGCCTCCGTGCCTACGTAGAAGCATTCCTATGTGTGAATGCGTCTTGGAGAGAGCGAAAATAACACTTTGCCAAATGGTGAAAAGGAAGACTGACCACGTCGGTGGGGGAGGGGCCATGCCATGTCCCCATGTTGAACCCCGTTTCTCAGGAGTCACACACACTTCTCAGTGCTTACGTGATGATCGCTCTTCACCCTGACGGGCCCAACGCGCTCAAGGTCCGCCCGAGCCCGCTCGTCTCCACGTGTCAGCACAGGTCGTTGAGCTTGGCTTGTGGACCTGCCTGTCTAGCACAACGTCTACCAAGACCTCCCCCTCTCTGAGCACCTCTCTGATGAGTGCTGCATGTGGTGTAGGGCTCAAGCCAGCACACTGTCAGCGAGCGTCTTGGAGCTAGCGAAGGTGTTCCCGGTTCATTATATCAACACATTGCTGCGCTCTGCGCAGGTGTGCGTCCGACCGCTGTTGAGGCACAGCCAACGTCTTTTTCCTGGACCTCCACCTCTCCCTAAGTAGATAATGGCAATCCATTTTCACATTGTCTATTTCAAGCCCAACGAGGCATTAACGTTCCGCTGCTCTGGCAGCAGATCACGCTTCCGTCGTCCGAGCCAGGTTAGAGTCGGGGCTGTTTTCGGACGCACGCCGTCTCAAAGACCTCTGGGCTTCAAGCCCCTGCGCTAACGTGCGTCGTCCAGACACGGTGAGAACCCGCCGAGGTGCACGTCCACATTAATCACGCGGAACGAAGTGCTAAATGTTAGCTAACTCATCGGCCAGCCCAGGTTATTTGTGCACGGTGACTCTGACTAAATCAAACTTGACAGAGAGAACATGTGTCCTCAGAGTTCTCATTGCTGGAGAGGGAGTCGAGAAGGTCGAGATAGCGAGGTGAGTGGATAATCGAAGCCTTAATGATAAGAAAGTTGTGGGAGGATGAGGGAGGACAGACCGATACTGGACAAGAAAATGACATGGATAAGGAGACACCCAGATAGAAAGTAAAAATGGGTTTTGTAATATAAAACCACGTTAAGTGGATGATGGCTGTGTTGAGTGTAGAGCAGAAGAGCTTACGTACTGCGTATGGGTGTTGAACTGCGCTAACCAGCTCCTATTCTCTGGGAATATTACATACACATGTATCTCCCTTGTGGTAGCTGGGAAATGCATCTGTTAAATGCACTTTATGACCATGTTTGCATGCACGCACACATTCCAGCATCATTCACGACTGTACAGTCTGCATCCCAAACTTGAAATATCTACATGTAGACATGACATCCTCAACAGTAGTGGAATGCTGTATACGGTATATGTGTGCATGTATATTGAAGTCACTATAAGCCCTTCTACTGTGACAGTTAAGCCTCATTTGCTCCATGGAGCAGCTCACACAAGTTGGAGCCGATGTCTTCCAGCTGCTTCCCAAATGGCTGGAAGGGAGGGAGAGAAAGAGATATAGATGAAGATGGAGAGGTAGAGATGTTACAGAAGAAGAATAGAGGATGGGTGACAAAGAGGAGGGATGGCCAGGAGAGTTGTGGGGGGTCCACAAGTATGAGTCACTCATAAGTAACCGCAGAGATTACAGTCACTAATGCTCGTACGCACGCACACACACAGTACAGTATATACACACACTCAGTCGCACACCGATAAACACATACAGCAACTTCCACAGAGACACTTGGACGCCTACACAGCTCTACTTACATGACGCACACACACAGGACCGACTCGTTGAACTCCTGACGGCCTGTTGAGGTGTAGAGAAACTCTACGTCGATGAATCATATCTCTTGTGAGATCGAGATTTTGTCCATAAATGTGTTGTGCATGATCTTGACTCCTAAAAGCATCTTTAATCGTGTGTGTGTGTGTGTGTGTGTCTGTCCTGGGATCTACACCCCCCAAAACTTCAGTTGCTTTCTCTCTCCATCACCTCCATCATACATCACACACAGGCAGAAGGACATGACACACAGATTGTGGTGTTCCTGGGGTTTATTATTGTGCTCGTTGACGTAATTTGGTTTCTGATCCACAGGTGTTCCACTAACTATAAGAACACATGGAAATAAAATGTCACCGCCATTGATCACGTTGACGTCATGCCATGTTTGCTATTGTATTCATTTTACCAGTAAATAGTTGACTCCGTTAATTGCACCCGTTGAAGTTGTGTACACACGTGGAATTGTTGGTTTTGCATTTGAATTACCTTTGGGATTAGCCGAACGTAAATAGTAAACTAGTCACACAAAAGTCAAACAGTCATTGACAGAAAGCGCTGTAATGCACCCCTGCCATTCATCAGCGTGGTCACAGCTGCCCAGGCTAAGCAGGGCCCTACTGTATGTGTCTCACCAGACCAGGCCAGGACTGGCACTCTGCACAGTACGAGGGGCTCGTCCTACAGTGCAAGGAGACAGCTGTGGTGAGACTTCTGTCCTGGAGCAGCCTAGCAGCCCTCTGGATACTTCCGCCCCTCTAACACTGCTCTAATTGTTATTGCTGGACAGACATGGAGACACGTTTGCATCTGTTTTTAACTGTCAGTTTGGCAAAAGACATTCCCTAAAAGGTAGAATTGGAATTCGAACGCACTTGAATGCAAGCGTGTCCCCTGTCTCTCCAGACGCTCTGATTGGCTGACTAGCCTATCGTATCTGGTGACAGTTGTCCTTCTGTGACGGGGAAGAGGATAGAGACGCTGTGACATGGGTTTCCAGACATGACACAGCGTCGCAGCAAAGGTCTCATACTGTCTGTCTGCTGAGAGTGCAGTTTTACAATAAGATGCCTGTAGCTGGCCTAACTACATGTAATATTGTATAATGTATTACATTAGTATTTACAAAGTATTTGTTTACTCTCAATTTGACTAGTATTTAATTGAATTAAAACCTATCCCTGTGGTTTTAATTGTGCCCAAATGAATCCAAACAGTTGCAATGTGCCATTATTGCTGCCCAGGCACGCCTAGACACTATAAGACTATTTTGCAGTGTATGAGCTGGTTTTAGCTGCATCACAACCTCTTGTTTGAACTGGACCTGTTGATCTTTATCTGTTAATTCTCAATGGTTAACTCTCTCCTTAAATTTTTATGTTGTTTCTCCCCAATCTGCTTCCTCCTAAATCATCCTCCGTTGTCTCATTTTCTAAACCTGGTTGTTCTTTACCCTCTTTTCCCCCTTTTCCCTGCACTCTGTCTCCTCCCTCCATCTCTGCTCCTCGCCTCAGTGTGGAGGAGAGCGTAGGCAGCTGTGGAGGAGTGCTTCTCTCCTGCACTGACAAGCTGAACAGGCGCACTGTGCTGGTTCGCGCCATCAGCAAGCAGGACTCTTTCAGTCATTTCTCTGGCTTTTTCCCTCCTGTAAGAATCCATTGCTTTGTTTTTATTTTTTTAATATATATATATATAACTTGTCTCTGCTATGCTTCCATCAACAGTGGCTTAAAAATATTCCAGAGTGCCCCTCGGGGATGGTTCTGCAGCATTTACTTTGATATGGCTTTGGTGGAATGTTTAGTGTTCCTTTGAAGGTTCCTATTGACCCTTCGGCGCTGTGTTCTAGTCGTCATAGCAAGCGTATATGGAGTAAAATGGGACACGCATTGCTGTGATGTAAAACACCCCTGCATATACTTATAACATACTTCTAGGCCCTGAGGGTGGCATTTTATTCAGTGAAATAAAATCCACCATCTGGGCATATTTATGCACTATTAAACGTGCAGGCGTTCAGGCGTTCTTGACTTGATCAGTTTGTTAAGTCCTGCATTTATACATAATTACAGCACAATCTCCCCATCTAAGCCCATGTTGAATCCATGACTTTATAGGTTTAAATTGTATGGCTTTTAGCTATCGACATTCGTTAACAATAAACTCCTAAATTCCACTGTTAATGGACATTCTTCCCGGCTTCAGCTCAATGTTAAACAGATTTGCTCCCGCTTCCATGTATCTTTAATTCCATTGAATCATGGCTTAGTTGGAATGTCTGTTATTGTAGTTTTGCTGAATTTTTCATAAATCTCATGCTGCAATTAAGTTTTCAAATCACTCAGTAGATGAAGATCTCGCTTTTCTGATAAATCAGAAATGTGCTGTCTGTAGCTCAGCCTCAGAGGAACACTACAATTTTCCAGTTAACTCCTCCACTCTAATTAAAGTGTATCCTTTAAAATAAATCTGCTTTTAGCCATTCGTTTTTGTGCTGGTGGCTTTGCTTGCTCTCCTAAACAGTGTACGCTCTAGAATCATAGAGGGCTGCTTTCTTGGTGAGCCTAAAGTGTATTTGAACTCTGGTTAAACCCTTGAATCTGTAGCTTATTTACCTCAATACAATTCCATTCTTTTCAGCATAAATACATGAATTGTTTGTAGACCTCAACTAGATAAGTGCTTTAGTCCACTATTGATTTATATTTTGTTGAAAACATAATACTTTAATAGCATCAACATACCAGATAATACAGTATATAGTCTATATGGGTAAAATGCAAAATCTTCTCTTTCCAAATCTATTAAAATATAAATACGATTAATTAAATGCATTTTTGATTTTACATATACATACAAGATACATCAACTAACCAGAAATACCATTGATAGACGTAGGCATAAATGGATGTTTGATATAACTGTGGTTGTGGGTCTGTGCACCTACTGTACATACCTACAGTATGAACGTCAGCATGAGAACTTAATATTGAGCTAAAGATGTTGCAGAGGGTTTAACCAAACTCAAATGTTTAGTACTAAAAAGGATTTACCTATTTATCTTTCTTTCTTAACTTACAGTAATCGTGGTGCTAATAAGCACACGTTATATGTTACATTTTCTGTAATATCATTCTCAATGTAATAGCAAATTTCCAGAGTATGGTAAGTAATTAATACTTGTAGAACAAGCTCTTTATTGTTGAGGAGCCTTAACAGGTAGATTTAACAATTTAACATTTTTGGATGAGATAAATAAGTATGAATCCAAATCAGAAATGTTAAGTTATGTTGGATCTCACCACCGCCCAGACTGCAGCCAAGGTCCTGGAGGGCTCCCCCCAGCAGCATGGCTTTCTGTCCATCACCTACACCCAGGCCATCACAAAGAACGTGCGACACAAGCTTTCCACGCGGCCCGAGCGCCTGCCTCGCGGCAGCACAGCCAGCGACCCTCTGGCGGACGGGTCGCCCCGGTACCTCCGAGAGATTCTGCTCACAGCCCAGCCCTTTGATGTGGTCCTCTCCTGTCCGTTGCTGGCCACCGTAGCAGGAGTGTTTCAGGTCGGTGATTGATTCCACAAGAGTTTCCTTAATAGTTCTAAAAACTACTCCTGAGGGCCTAATGGATGTTTTGCCTTTAACAGAATGAGTCCTATCATGAATGTCCAAAAGGAGCCGTCGCTGAATTTAATTTGGTTTATTTATAAACATGATTATGAGACTCGCCGTTGTAAACTCTTTAAGCTTCAAGTCAGTCAGTTTGAACCAACGCTGCCATGCCAAATTCTTCCCAAAAGCTATATTGTGGACTGTTATTATTCTAGGCTACACTGCCAAGACGTTACCGGGAGCGGGGAAAGTCGGCGGGCCAGCCAATGAGGAGCCACGCGCTGACCTCCCGCAATTTGCCCCTCATCTACATCAACACCAGCATGATCAGGCTGTTCTGCCCCCCTGCAGCGCAGGAGGCGCACGCAGACTCAGGTTGGGCACCTGCAGCACACAGGGAACGAACCAGTATATAACGCCTTGATGGGGTTTGGCTGGAACAGAGGCATGTGTGCTCTTAGTGTTAGAGGACAGTCTCTCCCCGTGCCCGCTACACATAACACACATGTTTCTATTAGAACAATCGTGTGTGTGTGTGTGTGTGTGTGTGTGTGTGTCACGTCTGCGTTGCCTTTATGAAACCCTTTGTTATGGCTGTCCAGACTCAGAGAAGCCGCCGCATTAGCATACAGGGACATTTCCCTAGACAAATAGTTGAGGTTCTAGAGATCCCCACCGCAGTTGCGAACGCTGAACCCAGAATACAAAATGGCCATTGTTTGATTGTCACAGATGGGGGCTTGTTGTGTCTGCGGTTGTATTAAGTAATGGTGCTATGGCTGTACACAGTGTGTGCCTGTGCCTTTTGTTCAATACTGTGCCGTACGTGTACGTGCTCTGTGTGTGTGCGTAGTCATCTGATGACGTGTGTGTGTGTGTGTGTGTGTGTGTTAGCAGCAGAGTCCTCTCAGAAGAAAGAAGACACCCTGGTCTTGAAGCTTGGTTCCCTCAGCATGGCTCCTCAAGCCGACAACCCACTGAGTCGCACCGTGCTGCGCAAAGACATCTACCAGTGAGTCTCCTCCTCTCCTCTCTATCAATGATCACCCCTTCTCTCTCTTCTCCTTTTTCTCCTCCATTACATCCTCTCCTCTCCGGTCCCTTCTGCTCATGCTCTGGAGGGGGTGCAGCTTTTCCTTCTATTCTCTCACTTCCTGACGTGGAACGTATCCGTCAGCTCTTACGCCGACCCCAAACACACACACACACACACACACACACACACACACACCTACCTTCTATTTCTGTACCCCACTTGTTTTATTCTACCTCCCCTCCTCACCTTCCTTTTCTACTACAAATTAACCCTGCTGCCTTTACATCCTGTTGCGCACGCACGCACCGTTCAACCGCATTCTGCTTTGAAAACACGCATAACTACTAACTAGTTACTAACTAACTAACTGTATTTACATGAACCCTATTGTCCCAATTGGAATCAGGTTAAAAACCCAACCTGAAAGAAAATGCTCCATAGAGGAGGCCCAACCCGATTGACATTGGCAGAGGGGCAGTATAACCCATTCTATGACCCGATTGAAATGAGAATTCTACCATGTAAACGCTTAAACCCGGTTACTTCCTTGGTGTGTACATCTGCACATGCCCCGTCTGACGCTGCAGTCGTTGTGTGTGATGCCGGTAGGCTGTTCGGCACAGCTGCTGTAGGCTACAAAGTCTGGACAAAACAATTTGTGACTAAGACTAAGCCCAATAAGTGAATGGGAGCTAGTAGGGTGACTTCGTCTGGAGCCGTAGTCTACATCTCTCCACCAGTGGCACACAAATAGCCTCACTCTCTCGACGTGCCTACAACTAGATGCTGGTTTGAGCCTTTTTGCCAATGGGACACGTTACATCACCGAGCCATAATGTGTGCATGTTTCACATCTATTCCCATCAATTAGGACTCAGCATGTAAACACCAGACCCGGTTAGACAACCCATGCAAACAGGTAACCAGAAATCTTCAATTGGAAAGATTCCATTTGGAATGGTTTGCTATTGTTTCCAGTTATAGCACATTTCCTTTCTGGTGTCGTCCTCCCAAAACGGGTCTACTGTGCGCACGTGTGTGTGTGTGTGTGTGCGTGCGTGCGTGCGTGTGTGTGTGACGCTAGCAGTCTCGTGATGTTTTGTCTTTTTATTTTTTTTGGGGGGGGGGGGGTACCGTGAGAGAGAGCGCCACAGTGTGGTCAGACCTTCTTCCCAGCGATGACAGGGGTGCTCTGAGTGACACCTCGGAGGTCCACCGAGCCCTCCAATTGAAACACAAGACTGTTGATCCAGCCCCCAGCCATGTGGATCAAAGCTGTGGGCCAGGAGGAGAAGCCTGACTTCTGAGGGAAATAGCTCAGCGCAAAACACATTTCCCCCGCTATGGGCAGCTAAGAGAATCTGGGTTGTGTCATGGCTGCCTCCAAAACCGCAGCAGCACCGCGCACGCGCGCGTGTTTCTACCAGCAGCACGGTGTGTTCCCTGCGCGCGCACGTGCGCAGATGGAGCTGGCGAACACATGTAATGAGGGAGATAAAAGTGTTGCCTAATGCTTTGTGCAGCTGCTTGGTGAGATGTGAGCTGACACCCTGAGCCCAGCGGAGGAGAAGAAAGCAACGTGCGGGGAAGGGGTGGGAGAGGAGAGGGCCACTCTGCTCTCTATTGCTGCCTTCACTTGGTGGAAGTGTCAGGGTGATAGAGATTGCATGGAGCAGGGACGGCATTGACGGGGGCTTGTGTGTGTGTGTGTGTGTGTGTGTGTGTGCGGGGGGGGGTCCAGGTCTATGAGCCTGTCTGACAGCACACAAGTCAAGATGGGGAGAAACACCCGTTGCCCCCAAATTTCTCCCAGAGTAGCCCAACAATCTCTCCACCCGTAGCTTTTTCACTTAGTTTTTTGATGTACGCTACAGCGAATGGTATTGATAAGTTGCCATAGCTACTGCTTTTCCACGTACGCATGCAGGGGATTTCCTCCGTGTGAACGGCGATTTCACTGGTGCCTCGTGCCGAAATGTTGTTGTCGTTGTGTTCTTTCCTGTTCGCGAGCTAGCTCAGCGGTGTTGCCATGGCAGCACCGCCTGAACCAATCTTGTCGACATGTTGTTATCTTGTCAGATGATAAATGATTATCTGAGGCATGGAAAATTGCCCGTCCTCCTCTTTGACCCTGAAAACCGATTCTAGCCGCCATGCAATTTCCCCCCCCCACATTGGCTAGCAATGTTCTTTCTCCTGGTAGTTAGAGGACTGCCGGCTCTGTGGCCCACATGGCTCTGTGTCTCGCTCCAGTGTCCTGACTTCACTGGCAGGACACTCACACACACACACACAAGGCCCCATACAGTATATGTGTATACAGTATTATACTGTGTATGTGTGTACAGTACAGAATGCGTACTGTGTTTTCTATGTATGTGTGTATACATACTGTGTTTGTGTATATATAATATAAAAGAGAGAATACATAACATACACTAGCACACAAAAGCTAGCTAGAAAAACTTTATTAAAAATTCCACCCAAGATTTATCATCACCACTTTGACACCCCCCCCCCCCCCCCCCCCGCCCCCTCCCCTATTGTATCTTACTCTCCAATTTGGGGGAAAACACAGTTGTTTCACATGATTGATTGACCTGTGATTGGAGATGTTCCATGTCACCAGCACAGGCAGTAACCTTATAAAGGGAAGTCGTATAGATAATCTGTAATCATGCAAACCGAAAAAAAACTCTTTTTACTGTCTGTAATATCCTGCGGCAAGTCTCGACGTACCGGTAGCTATTTCCTGCAGTCCCGGTTTAAACTCTACCTCTAATTACATCTCAATGTCACATACGGATGACTGATCTAAGCCGCCATGCCGTTAGTGTCTACAGTACGATAAATGACTTCTTTGCATGTCATGCCACCCTGGGAGAAAGGAACAAGATTCCCTTATTAACTTCAATGTTGTTTTTCTTTCTTTACATTTAGAGTAAAAGGCCGTAATAGTAAGCATGCATGTAGCGTAAACATCCTGATTTGGTATGTCTGAATACTGCTCTAGTAATGCGTTGTTTCTGTTTCTCAAGACCTGTTTAAAGCTTCTCATCTTTCCTTTAAACCTGAACCTTTTGCGGCTTTCTGTGTATTTTATTTAAGGTAGATAGATTTCCTCAAAGAAGGTCAAATAAACCTAGTCTACTATAAGGCACATGAGATATCCAGCTCAGGGTTCATTTGGTAGCAATTAGCACGGCTTCATTTGATCATGTGATTGATTTTGGACTCCCCGATTTTAGCAGGTCACCTTCTACGGTAACGGAGACGAAATGATGACATAAAACTGCAGGCTTTTTCCTCCCTCTTTCCTTCTCCATCTCCTGCTACAAGGCCACTGTCAATTTACACAGCTGAAATCATTTTCGCCGCTTGAAGAAGCTGTATTTTTCCAAGTGCACGAGCTCCGCCTCGGGAAATGTCCAGAATGCCTTGAGCCTTCACTTTGTTGTGGTTTGAGCTCTCTGTAAAATCTCACAGATCTTTTTGCGCGCTCTCTCTCTCTCTCTCTCTCTCTCTCTCTCTCTCTCTCTCTCTCTCTTCGCTGTGTGTGATAGTCTGGCTCAGGGAACACTTAATTGATATCCTCTTCTAAGCAGAGTAGCAGTGGAGTGCAGACCTCTCATTAGACCACGTGTCTGACCCTAAAGGAAACACACGACCGAGCAGTTGGAAGCCCTTTCCAAAACGCTGGGCTGTGCGAGTGGTTCATTAAAGGTGTGCGTTTATGCGTGTGTGTGTGTGCGCGCGCACGCGCCTTTTAAGAAAATCCCCTGCACATTTCCAGTAATACCCACACCTTCATGACACAGCCACGGGTTCCATCACACGCTGTTACCTCATCGCGTCTCCGAGGGGGAGACTCCAGGAGCATCCTGCCACGGCTAAATATGTTTTTCTATTTTTGTTTTGATCGGTGCACACGCCGGCGTTTCCACGGTAACGCAGAGCCGTCCACTGTGTCTGTGGTGATGCAGAGCAGAGTCAACATCGTGTGGCTGTATCGGGGGACTTTTTCTCTTTTTATATCTCGCTCCCTCATTCTCTCTCTTTTCCATCCAAACTGCAGTAGCTGTCTTTCCTTTCTTTCTCTATGTCTCTACATCACTTCTCTCTCTCTCTCTTCTCTCTGTTTGTGTGCGTGTTCGTTAGACTGGTTCCAGTCCCAGAGTGCTGCGGCCAGTGAACCAACCCCTCATTGCACTTTGAATGCCTGCCTGGTTTGGCCCATTGATAAGTCATAGGGTTTTGATGGGGGATCCCCATGGCAGATAAACACCAGGCCTCCAGAAGCAGGCCCTGTCACTAGCTAAAAACCTCGTCCTAGCGGCATCAGACGGCAACCTTTGTGGATCAGGAAGAAAGAAGCTGCTAGCATGCAGCATTACCAGCTGTTCTTATTTATGTATGCATTTAATGTATTCCTTCCTTCCTTACGTTTTGTCAACGTGATCTATATCTCATATATCCCCGTGCCGATTGAATTAGAACTAACGGCCATAGTGAAACCACAGCAAACGGTCTGTTAGCAAACGCGGGACCCGGCCTGTCAGACTGAACTGTTTGCGCACCCGGTAGAGTGGGGGTTTACGCAGCCTACTGTAAGTTGGTCTTTTTCACGTTCATTAATTCTGAGGCGGTGGGAGTGAAGGTCCGAGGTGTTTGACTAGACGTGCTGATGGCTTCTTCCCCCCGGCACACCTTGCAGCATTCAAAGGGCCAGGCCTGTCACGGCATCAGCACTCACCTCCGGAAATTCACCCAGCGGAGAGGGAGGCTGCTCGGTGTAGCGCTGCTTGTGGTAGCAGTGGGATTAGGAGGCCTTGGTAGGATTTTACATTGTAATCTCTTGTCCTCACATCTAAGCAGTATAACTATAGAAGCTACGCAGATGCCCCTGCACAACATCTGTCCCTCGCTCTGTATTCGCCTTTTAATTCAGGGGCTATTAAAATAAGAGGGGGGAAAAAGCATATTCTTTTTCTTCTCGCGCTCCATGTCTTTTTCCCTCACAAAAACATTTGAGTTCCCAGCAGATGATTCATTAGATGCTTGGGTGAACACTTGCCTCAACACTCTCTTTAGTTAGGCTGCCAACTGCCCCATTTCTCCATTTGTTTACACCAGCCACAAGAGTGTCGGCCTTCCCATGCGCCCCACACACACACACACACACACACAGTGGCATCCAGGATCAGCACTTATATAAAGTGATTTAGGAGTTCCTTTAATCTCTCCTGCATGGCTGGTTTACAGACACTTTGGTTTAAAGGTTTAAATAATGTGTAACATTCTTTTCTTTTTTAACAGACATTCTTTAAGTGAGCAGGCTGAATAGTTCATGTGCAGTTTTTAGGTGTATAGATATGGGCTGGTACTGTACTGTATAGACCCATTTAATTTAACTATTTTTGAACGAGGATTTAACCCACTCAGACAACGTGCCTTTTGAATATTTTTATTATCTTTAATATTATGTCTTAAGATAAGGCATCTTAATTCCATACACAGTTCTCTTGCCATTGTAGATGTATGTTATATTTTTGTGACGCCAGTGTGTCATTAAATCGTAAATGTGGCAGAAACCATCTTAGTAAATCTCTCTAATTGCAATGCTACTTTCTTTCCGCTTTGGTCTGCGTCTTTATACTTGCTATGCTATACTACAGCATTTAAGTTGTTCTGAAGCTAAAAACTGAAATGTTCTTTAAAAAAACCACCTCATGCTACGTTGCTGTCATACATTCAGCATGGGTATAGCACATTAAAGGCAAATATTTCAGTCAACGTAATGTAACTCAGTAGTCCATCAGGGTATTTTAGTTGGAGGGGGTGGGCAGCAATACGGTTGTGCAGTGTGCATGTCTTTTAAGGGGAAATGGCACCCAGCCATGAGTGCTTGTTGAACATGAGCCAGCCGACACAAGGCCCTGAGAGCAGAGGTGAAGTGGCTAATGATGCTAAAGATGTCCTATACCACCAATGGCCCTGAGAAGTCCCACTGAGACCTGTTGTCTTCTTCTGTGTTTGAGTCATCCCCTTGTGATGATTATAGATGTCTTTTGTCTCGGCCTCATTCCAACTACAGGCCAGTCCTCTCCTGTCCCACTCTTCTAGAGATAGCGAGATGATACAATTAGCTTTGACCATAGGGTCAGCCAGAATAAACATCGTTGCGTGTCGGTCAGGCAAATGAAACACCTGGTGCTGGTAAACCCAGAAGAGATATTTCACATCAGCCTGACAGCAAGGATTCATTCCAGATCAAATTGTTTTAAAAGCAGGGACGGTCACTGCCCAGAGTAAATCTTAAGTCTCCTTTTATTAAAGTCAGTCCAAGTTTTGCTTTTGAATCTGAGGGGACAGATTGTGTGCAGCCCACAGATTGAACAAGTTCTCATGTCTTGAAAGCTCTTGGACAAGGTGTCATAATGTAAATAGGAAGCGTGTACTCAGCCACTGAGCACTGACTGCGGTTTCGAGGTGGACTTTTCCCCAGTTCACCTTGTGTTTTAGCAGAAATATATATGCTGTTCTGTGGGAACCAGGTTGACAGATGGACTTCTTAGTGTCCCAAATGATACACCAAACATATCGTGTAACATGTGAGCTTCCAATAGAGGTTTTGGTGCATGTTTTCTGAGCTGCTAGTCATGGACCAGAGGCAGGAGTGGGGAAACCAGATGAATGTTTTTGGATTTGATCTTTAGTCTGTGAACCAGAATACCTGACCGTGGTCAATTCATCTAACCACTCACTATGAGCCTTATATTAGACTTCTTATGGGCGGATTCCAGTCTTCACAGACTGACCGCCAGATGTCTCTCTTTCTGCCCCAGACAGGCCCACAGAATTTTGTTTTGTATAACATGTATTCATATTCATTGTTATACGTATAATATAATAAATATTAGTTGCAGAAATATTACTATTTTTTTTAATAAAGCCTCTAATCTGTAGTTTCCGTACCGTACTATTAGATCCCAGCAATGACTTCCCTGCTCTGCTACAGTATGTGGTTTACATCTGTAGTTTCTCAAAAACCCTCTTTTAACATGTCTTGTATTGCAGTAATGTTCTCACTTACTGTGATTATTTGTTGTTTAGGTTAATGAAAGTAACATGCTGTACGTGTTATATTTTATATAAATGTAATATATGTATATTATGTAAAATATATGTTTTATATAAAAACATTTTGTTACTCTATATGGCAAGTGCATTGTAGACAGTTTGTAAGCAAATTGTGGGAGTAAAAAACGAATCGCTCGCTTTGGAATTATTGAATTAAAAAAGCTGCAGGGTCGAATCCTTTACAAAAAGAAAAAAAAGAGAAAAAAAATACTGTTTGAAAAATGTTTTGGTCTCCATCACACGCATCAGCCACACACTTTTTAATCCGGCGCATGTAGAATAGGCCTACACAATCCGCAGTCCTTTGCAGAAAGCAGCTCCTGAAGCCTATCTCTCTCCATCATCCGCTGCAGGCCACCTCCACTAGCGAGTCGCTGTGTTGTGCCGTATGCAACCGGAGCAGAGGGCCGTGTGCTGTGTTGTGGTGTCTGCCTGACTTCTGTGTACAGCCTGCGGTTCATTCCACAAATAACTGTGGCCGCTCTGATGTTATTCTCAGGGCTTCTCCTCTGTGAGAAGCTGCACCGCAACACTTGTATTGCTCGCACTGCACTTAGAGGTTTAGGAGAGATTAGGATGCAGAGAAACCCCAGGCCTGGCTGTGCACATACATGTTGGGTGCCAGTTAATGCATTCATGTCAGAGGGGCGAGTATTGGTAATGGGCAGGCGAGGTGGATCAGCGGGGGCGTTAGGCAGACCGCAGTGGAACCAAACAAGTCGACCGCTGCCGTTTTCCCTCTCTATTTTGTATTTAGGACACACTTTGTTCAGGATGATATTGAATCACCACCCCCCCCCCTTCTTTTCATGTCCGCCTGAGTTCTGTTCATTGTTCTCTCTGTTGTTTCCTGTCTTCTCCCAGAGGGCTTTCTGACAGCCCTGAGACAGGCCCGCTCTCTACAGTATCGCCTGACACATTCACGCAAATAAAAATACAGATCGGTTTCCCAGCAAGCTGTGCCGTCTGCTCACGCCGCGTCAGGTCGGGCAGCCTGCCCTCCGCGCACGCTCACACGCACAAGGTGGCGGCCCGTGTTCCACAGCTTCCCGGAAACTGACCCCTGTCAAGTCAGGTCGGGAGGGGACGGGTGCTGACAGAGGCGAGAGGGATCACCCCTCAGCTGTCCGCAGCTCTCGTAAAGGGCCTGATCTCCGGGGCTGACCGCCTGACCGCAATGTGCTGCTGCCCGTGTGTGCGTGCGTGCTCATCCTGAGGCAGGATCTCGGGAAGCTCTCCGTTGTACGGCAGCTTGTGATACACACACCCTGCGCAGGTGTCAATGTGTGGACACTTGCCTCTCTGTGAGCGTGTGTGTGTGTGCGTGCATGTCCAAGCCCAGGCTGACATGTGTTCATGCGTTTCTGTTCCCGTCCCCGGTGCTCATGACACGTGGACATGTAGACGTGCTGTCAGGGTAGCCCGTGAGTGGCCAGCCATGCAGCAGCGGCCAGAAGACTCTCAGTGGAACACGGCAGCAGTGATAGCCAGGGTTAAGCAGCCCCCTCTCCTTCCCTTCTCCCTCGCCAGATTTGGTTTCTCCGCGCAGGGTTTTACGTGGATCTTAGCTCGACCTGAGCCGTGCGTCGGCATGTACGGCGAGGCTGGGGGATGATATATGTGGCAGGACAGTTGTTCTCATGGAGCAACTGTCCGCCCCGGTGATGAAACGTGAGTGTATTTACGATAATAGCAAATAATAGTACGCTACAGTACGTGTGCGTACGCTTCATTCTGTGTCATGCGTTTGGAGGTCTCCTGCCAAATAACAATTAGCAGCAGGCTACGCAGATCTTCATACCGAGGCACAATTAAGTAGAGGGCCGAGTGGAACCGACGTCGGGAGCAAAAGAATGCGCAGGAGGCTTTCAAATGTCCATGTGTGAAGCCACAAGGCCTTTTGTGACTAGGAAGCCAGTGGCAGCCCAGTGGGATAATTGGCTAATGCGTGTGTAATAAGAGGCCCACTATATCCCCAGGGGTCCCGGTCTGACATGAAAGAACCAGAGGGCTGGCACAGGACAGGGTTCTGTAGAGGCTGTTCCTCCTCCCGTTCCCTACCAGTTGCCCCAGCACTGTCCTGCTCATTGTCCCGTGATTAATATAATGCGTACCAGCCGCTACGACGAAATGAACTGTTTGTGTGGCGGCATCACGTCCTTTGGGTGGTCCCTTCAGAAGCACCCCCTTCCCAAAGTAACCTTATATGTGCAGTACCGCAGTACCTGTATCTCTATTTGGTGGAGCGTGAATGCAACATTTGGCATCCCCAATTTTAAAGGTGGTTGAAGGCTTTCATAACCTTCTGAATCTACCAGCCTGTATTTCCATAAGGGATCATTTGGTATGTGTGCCCGTGCATGGCAATTCTTTCTTGTAGACATGCTAGAGGGAATGTAGTGGCGTGTGGGGGTAAGTAGCATGTTTGTAGGTTATCTGTTGTTGTATCTCCTTTATTTACCCACCACAGATCTTCCACGGGGGGTGGTGGGGGGGGGGGGCATGTATTTAGATTGGGGCGAGGGCACGACAACTAAAATCAGTATCTTTAGTATGCTACTGTGTCTGTGCGTGCTACAGTCATGTTACCTTAGCCGCAGGTTGGAGAGAGAACCGCAAAGGGCAAATGTGAAGCTCCCTCCGTGGTGGTCCTCTTTCTTCTCTACCTTCCAGTTGAGACACAGGCACTCCATTGGTTCATTCGGCGTCCCACCCTTGTCACAGCATCATCCCACAGACGCACAGCTGCAGTTAGGCACAACATAATGAACTTGACCAAATGTGCTTCGCCGAGCTCCTTTCAAGTCAAATTGAGACATCTGAGCTTTGGCAAGACCTCCCTCTAATTCCTCAGTAATGACGCAGGGCTGGTGATTAAGGCATCGTTGCGCCCCCCCCCCCCTCTCCCGCCCATCCAACAACAGAGCATTTGCAGACGGTGAGAGGACAGTATCTATTGTAACGTGGGCCTCGTCTTGAAATGTACTGACACAATTGTCACAGGGTGGCAGAAGGCCAGGATTCATGGAGGGAGAGACACAGCACAGGCATGTTGTGGACTCGCGTCACCTTTAGGCAAGCACCTGACAGAAGACACTGTCTCTCTCTGACATGCATCATGAATACACATTGACAAAGTGGTTTCCTGCACTAACTGTCAACTGACCTCTACAGCCCTACAGTAGATATCTTGTGCTCAGACATATCCTGTGCGATTCTCTCGATACGTTTCTTTATTTCCCATGTATTAGTGTTAGTCATTTTTTTCTGCACTGAGCACAGCCCAGGCAGGTCTCGTCCAACCTCTGTGTCCTTCGTCCGATGCATAGTTTTCCTCTGGGCTCCACTTCTCCTCTTTTCTCCTCTTTCAGCCCACGTGGGGCTTGTCAGCTCACAGGATGTTGTGAAGCATTCCCTTCCTCCCTCTCTCTCTCGCTCTCTCAACCTGTTCCTCCTCCTCTCGACCAATCGGTCAGCTCAGAGGAAACTGTAGAGCGGCTTCCTGCCGCTGCTGGGAATAGGATGGCTAGCGGCC
>JAODLL010030092.1:0-23366 GCA_026546735.1 Forbesichthys agassizii | reverse complement strand
CATTTCTCACCTCCCCCACACAATCCATTGGCAAGCCGGCGCCCCCAGATCACCACTGGGCCCCCGGGGCGGGCACTCGACCCCCTCACAAGAGAGCAGGCCCGAAGGGCGGGAACCCCGACCCGGGACAGAGCGGCCCCACGGCCCCCTAGGGCCCAGTATGTTTTGTTTTAAACTTAGTGAAAATTAAAATAATTGTTATATATATAATTATAAACAAAAACTGCAAAAAATAAAAATTTAAAGCAGCATGTGACTCTCCACAAGGGGTCCTGACCTTAATCTGTGTGTATGTGTGTGTGTGTGTGTGTGTGTGTGTGTGTGTGCGTGCGGGCCTGCATATGTGTGTGCGTGTATGTGTGAGTTGGGTCAAGGTGTGGGGGAAGACTCTGGACAGACCTGGTAAGCCCAAACGGGTAGTGCGGGTGCTTGGAATGTCTGGAGGAGGCCCCTGTCCATGAGATCTTCAACTCACACCTCCGGTGGAGCTTCTCTTGTATCCCTGTAGAGGTTGGGGACATAGAATGTGAGTGGGAAATATTCAAAGCTTCCATTGCTGAAGCTGAGTTGAAGAGCTGTGGTCTCAAGGTCTTAGTGGTCAGGGAAGCCGTCCGACTGAAGAAAGAGGCCTTTCGGGATATGTTGTCCTGGAAGAGGTTTGGGGTCCCCTGCTGGAGCTGCTGCCCCGGCGACCTGACTCTGGATAAGCGGATGAAGATGGATGGATGGATGGATGGTGTATGTGTGTGTTTGCATGGAGGCAATACGCTCAAATACATTCAAATGTTTTCAGAGTCAAATGATAGTATTTTGTGTGCGTTGGGTTAATTCCTTTTGCTTCCTTGCTTGCTGCAGAATATCTCTCCTCCATTTATCCTGAATTATTTAAACATGTTGTGATTGTGATTGTGGGGCTGCAGCTCTCGAATGCAAAGGCACACTGTTTCTCTCTCCCTCCGTCCATAGCTCACCATATCTCTCCTCGCGCTTCACAAGTCCAACCGTGATTCTGTAGTCGTCCCATGTAAAGGCTCACCTTGAAGCAACGAAGGAGGGATCCTAGATGATGAATAGTCAAAAAGTCACGTCTAGCAGACGCTACAGAGGAAGAATTATGCTTCGGAATCTGTATTCAGGTCAGGATGCTTCTCACAGAGGAGGGGTAAATGAGGGAGGGAGGTATCTGCTTCTTTCCCATCATGCACCAGCAGCAGTACGGCCAGAATTGGCACAGAGGCACTGTCTAATTCTCCGGGGATTAAGATCCTGTCTTGCTGGACTCTCTAAGGGAAACCTGCCAGGGCCCGCTCTTTGACCGCAATACACACACACACACACACACACACACACACACACACACACACATACACACACCCGTTGTCATGACCACAGACCCAAAGGAGTAACACATCTGCCAGCCTCCCCAACCCCCCACAGCTGACCTGTGACTCTCGCTAACCAACTCACCACGTCTCACGCTTTCAGGCCCCCTCTCTCTCTCTCTCTCTCTCTCTCTCTCTCTCTCTCTCTCTCTCTCTCTCTCTCTCTCTCTCTCTCTTACCCTCTCTCTCTACTCTCTCTCTACTCGCTCTCTCTCTCTCTCTCCCTCCCTCTCTCCCCCTCTCTCTCGTCAAGCCCCATGGACGTCAAAAAGTGACGTGCCTCTGGGTTCTAGGCGGTACAGAAACTGCAGTGGCTGCACTGAGAAAAGGTTGGAAACAGCTGCTGGCAGATGAAAAATTAATGCAGTTACCATATATTTCAGAAGTCTCTCTCTCCCTCCCTCTCTCTCTCTCTCTCTCTCTCCATCCCTCCTTCCCTGTGTTTCTGGCTGGTGTACACAGATGACACATGCCCGCCAACCCATCCCATGGGTGTGTGGGTCTCTTTAGTCTATGATCTGTGCGATAATATTAATGTGCGTTGTGCTGTCGAAGAAGGATCAAACCGCTGCAGTAAATAAAAAGATCTTTATCTGAGTCCACAAGCATTGAGTTTTTGTGAAGGTATTAGTGTGTTATACACTAACAGGGACGTGCAAAAACACGCGAGCAGGACACTTGGGGAGTGAGAGAGATGGGCTAGACTGAATAAGCACTTGTTGGTGCAGCATCTTGCTCCTATAGAACTGGATGGCTTCCCAAATTCAAATGTTAAAGGTGTAGTCACCCATTCTGGATCAAACAGGATCAAAACAATAACACCTTTCTTTTAATATCATAGGGTGCTCCCTCAGAAACTTCGCCCACTAGGATATTGATGTTAAATGGTGCGGTCTGCACCACTTTGTCTCATTTACAGCCGGGGCTGTGTAGTATTTTTCTCAGCACACACGAAAGAAGGGGCAGCTAGCGGACCTGGAGTAGATATTCGCAGAATATGACAAAAAGTGTATTATCTTATACTGGCCGACTCTACCTTTAATTGCAAAACACACAACGAGTAGGATTTGTGCACTGTCTATTATCCTTAGTTAGACACAAACAAGGCCGTCCCTGAGGAGAAGGAGGTCTTGATGTTTAGCTCAAGGGCACTTTTAACAGGGATAAACTGTGTGAGCTCCTGGGCATGGGGTGTTTCTCAAACTACAAGGCCACCTTGCATCCCAGCTGCTTACTGATTTATGGGCCTCCCTAGAGACCTGGGGTTGGCTGGACACTCAGCAAGCACTAACTGATTGGAACTAGGTAATTCCTGTGTAAAACAAGAATGGGTTCATCGGCGTATGTGCTAAGCAATGCCCTAACATTTCACGTTTCACGTTATTTAGCTGGGGACAAAAGCACATTAATGTTTCCTCATAACTCATAATGGCCATTATTAAGCATTCATTATTGTTCCAGCAGGGGGAGTTAATTCCCTAACAGAGTTTTAACAAATGTGCACAAATTCCATGGTGAATTGATCTAGTTTGTAATAGTATTTGAAGTTAACGTCTCTGATGAGTTTGACCTCTGTTAGCCTCAGTGTTTAGTGTTTAAGTGTTAGGGGTTCATTGTTGAATCACTCCCGATGATGGTGGAAGCAGTAGAGAGGAATGTTGGGCTGGTCAGCTCAAAACAAAGCTTCAAAACAACACTAAACAAACACAAAAGGTTTTTGTTTTGCCAGTATCAACAGCAAGGATAATTCGAAGACTAGCATTTTATAACGGTGCCATTATTTCAACAGCTGTGCAGCAGTGTTGGTGGAATGTTACACACACAAAAAAAAAGAAGAAAAAGAAAAAAGAAAGAAGAAAAAACACAATGGGAGACAATTTAGCAACTAAAGGCCAGTGGGATTATGAATAGCAGTTTAATGAGGCAGAGTGTCGGCTGTCGTGGGACTGCTTGCCTAGAGCAACTCTGAGCGGAGTCCCTTACTCCGATCAATGTATGGTAATGAGAGAGTAACAGAGGTCGTTCTCGGACTTGAAGAAAATGAACACTAAGCTGCAGGCTGTTATGGGAGCTACGGTAAAAGCATTGATAACATAATGATAAGCCTTCACAATGAAACACTAACACGCCCAGGGCCCATGCAGGTGCAAATGTGTCTCCTGCATGATTCTTGTGATAATAGCGGGGGATTGGCAACGGGATATGATAAAAGACATTGTTCCTGAGCCATTACACATCCGTCTTTGCCCAGGGGATGCCCGCAGCTTCACTCCTCTGAATTTTAATCAACAGGTTTCCCAGACATGACTGTGCGCTCTTTGCCCCTTTCATCCCAGAGCAACATTGGATATTATCTTGCCGTGCTTGCTGCCAACAGCATAATAACCTGAACGTTGCCTGTCCATGTTCACACTTAGCTATCCAGTCCCATAAGGAGGAGAGAATATTGCGCCAGATCCAGTTATAGACAGTTCAGCGGGGCTCTGCTCCCCTGGGCTTGCTCCGGGGCTGGTTGTGTCCACGGAGAGGCGGTCTGTGATCAGAATGGCTTCAGACCTGAAGGCAGTGTCTGTACTGTACCGATGACACTAATAGCTTGTTTCAGATGGCTTTTGATAGCAAGGTGTGGTTTGGAATGCAGGCACCGCAGACATGGGATGACCTTCAGCGCTTAAGGTGTATCACAACTTAGTCCAGTAGTGCTATAAAATGCTGTTTACCTTCTCCTCACCAGCCTCCGTCTCTCTCGCTCTCTCTGTGTCTCTGTATGTAAGCAAAGAGACATGTAAGCGAACCATGTTTGTTTTTGCATGCATGCATGCGTGTATATTTATCTCAACTGCAAATAACGTCACGTTGAAAAGGGTGGCCGAGATTTCTCACTTGGTTCCGAAGTGTTGTTTATGCACATGCAAATGTGGGCTTTAGCTTTACTACAAAATAATGAAATAATGCCATCAAAAAGCATTCCATTGTGAGTGTCATAAACCTGGGCTTAATATGAGGATAATAGCTGTTTAAAATTCCAACCCTTTGACGTCTCCTGAGAGACAAGTTTAATAGGCAAGAGCGGCTGTAGAATACATTATTTCACTTAGGGAGAATTAAGGGCAGGTAAACATATGTCCTGCTTGTTATTAAACACTTTGTCATATCTGTCTATCATCGGGCACTCGACAAGCAGTGAAGCAACAGATGGCACTAGGGGGTAAAGAGGCGTAGTTTGTGGGAGCTGGGAAATAGCCTCGGTCATACCAAATGTAAATTTAATGCAGTCCAATATTCATCAGTGTGTTGTAATGGCAGACAGCTTGGACTGGTCATTAGCAATGTTGTGTCAAAACAAGACTCACGGTATTGTGTGTTCTTGTTGGGGACTGGGGCCTGTTAGCTTGATAGCACATGCAGCGAAAGACCTTTCCATTATATTCTAATACATATCATTGATGTGACAGATAACTAAATATATTACGTCTATATATTTAGGGATATTTATTATTAAGGTACCCCACTCTTTCGATCTATTTGGAAAATGAAATAATTCTAAAATATTATGACTTATGCTATGCATCAGATTGGGGTACGTCACTCATCTCCCCCTAGATCCAATTTTCACTTTTAAATGTTCTGACTTTGTAGATGCCTGTTAAAGCCATTATTTATCCTAGTTTACACACACACGTCTTAATAGGTGTTGGGAAGTATTCCAGAAAGGTGATATCACATTGGTCTTCCTACACTGTTTAGGCAGGAACACCTCTATTTCTGATTCTGGTAACAACTTCTATTTATAAAATGCGTAGCTTCAGCAGATGGATAAAAAGAACTGTGATGTAACAAGATATGACTGGGAGCACTAAGAGAGGTCCTCAGGAGTTGCTAAGAATAGCAACAGAATAAAGAGCAGTCACGGGTGTGTCTGTCTGTATAAATGTTCTCTGGCAAGATGGAAAAAAAACGTACATTTTGTGAATCATTGGCATTCAATCAAAGTCGACTCCATCTTTCAGCACCTGGCATATTCCCCTCTGAAAAACTGCTTAATTAGAGCTTTATATTTTCTGCCCAAACTCCACGAGAGTTTGACTTGATGACCCATAATGCAACTTTCTATGGAAGTGCCCTGACAACCTACCTGTCAGTGGCAGAGGATGGATAATTGAGAAGGACGATGTATTCCCTCAAAGGGAACACTGCCAGGCTCCAGTAGAGTACCTGGCCAATGCGTGGGGTACTCCCACCACTAGAGGTGGCCAAGCAGATGGCTATGGTGGAGGCCAAGTCCAAGTCTGCCTGTCGCACCAATGGAGGCAGTTTGTGGCACAACAACAGGCAGGCCACCAGGAAGGAAGGAAAGCTGTGACAGCATTGGATGCATTGAGACACCCCTCAAGGAGAAGTGACAGATAAAGTTATGGCGGATTCAGTAGTTAAGATTGTGAATTCCCTCTCTTCTATGATAACATACAATGTATGCTGGTAACATGCAATCAAAGTTTTACCCTTTTATACACAAATGTTACTACTATATACAGTATTATCTTAAATATACAGTATGTACTGTATGTACACTCACATAATATAGAGTCATCCTTCATGCTGTAGGTACAGAATTTATTAGCCCATGTAGCCGGGGTCGTTGTTAGCGGAGTTCGCCATGTCCCCCCCCCCCACCAAGTGTAAACATTGGCACAGCTGAATTTCATCCAACTGGTGTCAGTATACAATGTTGTTTCTGGGGGAAATTTGCATAATAAACCTATTTATCATTAGTTTAATACCAACTGACTCTTACTGTCTGTTTGGACGTACCAAATAAAGCCAGAAAAAGTTGTAGACCTACTTTTATGACATTTTTCCCGAGATTAATGAGAAATAAATAGATTCAGTCCTGATTCAGTTGTAATCCATTTGTTTTACATAACACATGGATTGTAGACAATAACAATTTGCCCTAAACTACAAGCCACCATGATCTCATCTCATACAGGTGATGGGAAGAGCTAACAGCTCAGTCAGATAATCAATCGTTAGGACATGTGGAAATGTGATTCCCTCCAATACATGTTCAGCTCGCTGAAATGCTTTCACTTAAATTACGGTAATAAAACAGTACAGTTTATGACTGCTACCATATGCTTCACGGCTAAGGATGTATGACGGCTAACTATCTATCTCTCTCCCTTTCTCTCTCTCTCTATATTTAAACATTTAGTTGTCACGTGGAATGACATAAACAGCCTGAAATATTCATGCTATTAAACATTTTTGCATGTACAGTGTTTTACATAATAACATAATAAGAGTATTATACACGGTCTTTTACAATATTTTTATGACAATAACATGCACCATGGTTATATCTAAATGCATCTATTGTATCTATCAGTGGATAAAAGTGGATAGAAAGTCCCATGGAGTGTTTCTTCGGATGTATACAGTAGTTACATTGGAGCCATTCAGCTTTGAGACACTGCCACTGCACTTCAAAGTGGCGTGGGCGACTGGAGACCCACAACAGCTTGTGTGAAAAGGCCAAGCCAGTGGGAGAGATATATATTACATATCCATTTCACAAAACTAAAGCAACATTCATTCTGCATTGGGTTTACATTGGGTTTTTTATTGCACTAATAATTTCACTTGGCCCAATCTTAATCTGAATCATGTAACTATATATAGCAGAGACCATCAGCTGAAGAGAGTGGTTTAGATAATTTGTAATGTGATTGACGCATCAAATGTGTCATGTTAATACTCTTTTTGGATGTAATATACTTTCTGCATATATGTTTGCCCACTTAAAAAAGCAATAATTGTACCATTTTATGCATAAACATATAAATATAGAGGAATGCACACAACCAAGGAGATTTGGCACATTTGAGTCAAGCAAAAAGTAAATCTTAGTTTTACATGTAATACCTGTAGCAGTATTTTGCAATTAAATTGATTCTTCACAACAATAAACCAGTGAAGGTTTATTGCCCAGGCATCACTCACTTCTGTGACCTGGATTCAGTTGGCTATAGGACATGTCATTTATAGTCATTATGTTATTATGTCATGTCAGTAACTGTTTCATTGCCAACCATGGAGCATGTAAATATAAAATGTGATAGTAGGGGTGTACCCTAATCCGAATAATCAATGAAGGCATAATATGTAATGTGATGGAAACAGATAATAAAACTACCCAAAGTCGCTTGTTATTATTCAGGTTCGGGAATAAAAGCCGACATGTCTGTGAGTCAGCTTTTTCTTCGAAACGATTTATATATTTGTGGATTGATTTCTTTTTACCCATAATATATACATCAAAATGAATCTTAACATGTTTATTTCCTCTATTTAATTAAAATAACCCAGTTGGAATATCAAAATAACGTCAATATTCATTCCTAGGGTGCAGTATTGTAGCACATCAGCCAGGTTTCATGGCATTTTGACTTAGCATCCACAAACAGCATTTCATTATTATGAGATGAAAATGATTATGTGAAAATATATTTCATCATTTAAAAATTGCATTCCCAATAAATATTAGGGTGCCTTCATTGTGCCTGAATGTTTGCTACAATCAATTAACTTTTTCCTGATTGACTTTCGATGACATTAGCTGTGTTTAATTGCTCAATGACTTGTATTGAAACTAAAGTGTAGCTGCAAATGTGGAACATGTTGTGTTATACCTATTTGTGAGTATTCGTCATCATCGTTAGCCTAACCTTTTAACATTTCAAATTGGAGTGTGTTGTGTTACAATCATGGTTCAAGGATTACAACAAACAATTAATATTCCAATTTACTTTTTTATCTAGAGTTAACTAGTTAATCAATATACCAACATAGCTCATGTGGCAGAGCGAACGAGCGCGCTACAAGCTGATAGCCATGACT
This sequence comes from Forbesichthys agassizii, assembly GCA_026546735.1. Classification (NCBI taxonomy): domain Eukaryota; kingdom Metazoa; phylum Chordata; class Actinopteri; order Percopsiformes; family Amblyopsidae; genus Forbesichthys; species Forbesichthys agassizii. Next base: position 15,084 of record JAODLL010030092.1, on the reverse strand, counting down.
CTAGCCCTGGAAAGCTGAGACTGGATCTTCTCATACACCAGCCACACAGGTGTTTCCACTTTTACTGACGAGCCTTAGAGCCTGTAACTGAAAGAAAAGGGCAGGGTCGTCACACCTCCCCTTAAAAGAATAAGGTACACCCACAATAATACATTTTCACCACAATCTACAAACCGCTCAGTCAAGGTCATCAATCACCAATTCAACAAACCTGTTACCTGCCACTGCCAACTACTTCCTGTTTTGTAACCTGGCATTACGTCCACTGCCATTCACATAAAGTAAACATTTCACCGTCCTGAACGCAGGGTTCGTTTTGCCTGACTTCCAGTATGAACCACGCCTACTTATGGTCTAATCCCAATACAGATACAGAAACAGATGATGACATTTCTGCATAGCCCTAGTAGATAGCCTACTTTACTAACACTGTATGATATGTGATAACATTTAAAATTGCTATATACTCAATAGTTTTTATTTTTTAATTAAAAACATTCAAGAAATGTTTCTGAACAGAAAATCATTAACTAAGATATATTGCATGTATAGAGGCAGACGTAAATGTGTATCAGCTTCATGTATATAAGGAGATGTAATGAAGGATAGACTTACTGGTAATGAAAGCCTGTACTTCAAACAGGTTCTGGTGCTCATTATTATTTGTGATGTTCTTTTAGTGCGTTCGATTCAGACTAGTAGGTTGTAATTTGGTTCCATTACTAAAAGCCATCCACATAATGCCATCTCTTTTAGTGTCTCTTCGCTTCGCAGCCCACTCCAATTTTCTTGTTCTCTCTCTCACCCTAACAGGCTCGTATTCTGCCATATTGACCGCTTCAGGATGACATTATGACACATGAGCTGTGACCGCTGAAAAGGTTTTCAATGGCATGGTAAAAAGGCCATGGTCTTTGCACTGTTAGCTACCAATGATAATCGGCCATATAAAGTGCACAGACAAAGCATGTTGTAATTTCACCACTTAACCTTAAGACCAATATGTAACTACAGTATTCTATTGGTCAGAACCTCTGGTGTTTATGAACATCATCTGCTCTCAAAATGTGTCTACTCTGCGCTGGGCCAATAACCTTCCTGAATGAGGCATTGGCAAATATGAAACAAAAATGTGTTTCTTATGAATGAATTGTAAGTGCATTATAAACAACATTTTCCCTAGTGATGACCGCAAAGCACATAAGCGCAGGACACAGCAGTGGCAATGCCTAATAGTGTTGCCTGCATTCAACCTCAGCTTCCCACATTCCCTATGTCAGAGGGCATCTGCCTTACTGACAGGTTTCCACAGTGAGATGTTGAATGTCTCCTCCAAGGATGTCACTCCCACTCCTGTGGGCTGACCTCCCCTCAGAGGGGGACAAAGAGATGAGAGAAAGGCCCTGTATTCAATATTGCTTTATTAACAAATGACCAGATAAACTCAGCATGCAACCAAACCAATTACAGGAATGGATAGCCAACAGGGCTGAACCAAGTCCAGAAAATAAAATACAGGAGCCAACGTGTGACTGTGAGAAGATATTCACAAAATTTGACAAAAAGTTTTTAATCTTACCACATTTTATATAATCAGTATATACAATAAGTAGTCACTGTTAATTCTATAACATTAATGTAAAAGCTGTAAGTTTACATCATGCTAGAAACATACATTCTTAAAAACATTGATTAATGCAGGTAAAATTCACAGTCAATGCGGTAGTTACATTTTAAAATTGTTTTGTATCAGCTGTACCTAATGAATGGCTATGCAGTTAGACATTACATATTAGACAGTTACAGTATATAGACATGACCAAAACTCATCTCTGTTAACATTGTCAACAATAAACAGCTATATGTTACACAGACACATTGCATTCCCAGTTAATTCCATTTTCAAAGTTTCCATTTTATTGTAATAGAACATTTATATTACTGTTGCATCCTGCAGTGTAGTGCAATTATTTAAGTGTCAGTAAGACATCCTTTTAAAGGTCTCACACAGCCATTATTGTTTTCTATATTAGTAAATAACCAATACATATGCTGTATGACAAAGCATTTGCATCATGCTACGTAACAATCTAATCATGCCCATTTTGGTCATACAATGACGATACCACTATAGATGCAACCTACAGTACACACCTACAACCGTCCGTCAGAAGAACAGGTGTGAAGTTCAAGTGGACTGGCTCTGGCCATCACTGTCGCGTTATTGACGATGCTCTCGCCTAATCACAATAATGGGTAAATGTATGTACTGTACTGTTATATAAAACTGATAGATTATAGTTATATAAAAACAAAGCCCTATTTGTATTTGTTTGCACCTGGCTGTATGGTTTTAACATTGAGTTTAACATGGGGATTACCTCACATTTTTCAGCACCAGAGGTTACTGTTTGGTTGCAATGAGAGCTAGGCTAAAAAGAAGGAATGAGAACAAGATTTTGTAGATTAACAACCCAACCAGCCACCCCCTCCTTCTCTGCTACCTCGCTCTGGAACCTGTAGGTCTGCCATTGCCAACCCCATTGACAAACCTGTGTGTGCATTCATATGATTAAAAGGCAAGTTAGTTTTGCTGGACCAGTCAGTGGAAAGAGACTCTGATTGGTCAGAGCCTATGGGCGTGGTGAAACATCTAATTTGATTTATATAAAGGCAGATGCTTTTAATTCGAGCAGATATCCTTACAGAGCATTTAACTCACTCATAGCTGACAAATATCTATGGCAGTTCTGACAAATTACACTAAATTCATATCTGTAATAACTAACCACAGCACCTTTAAGTATATAGTTCTTCAATTTCCCCTAACATTTACTTGAGACAGATTGGATGGGTCTGTTCCCAAAAGGGCTAACTTCAGTCCCCTTTAAATATTATTATCCTTGTGAACAATAGTTACTACTTTGAAATAGCAGACAGGGTCTACCTCATGAAAGGTGAAAGAAAGAAATGTAGCCTACATAATTAATACATTATTTGACCTAGTTTCAATGAGCCAGCATGAATATTATCCTTAAAAGGTTTTTTTTGTAAAGACACATTACATGTATCATCACCTAATGCTCTTTACGGGGGTTATATAACTGGGACGCAGACACATCTCAACTCGCTGGGTGAATTTTAAACAAATGCTTTATTAGTTGTTGCTGTCGGTGAATCACAACGTCCAGAGGGAATGCCTGGAATTTTCTACCCCATTGTGCACATTGCTAAACCCACACAGGTTGATTAAAATAGAAATGCAAGTGCTACAGCATGGAGTGCCTTTAGGGGTTGAGTGTGGGATGAGGCTCAGCTCTTTGTAATGGCAGGATCTGTGAGTGCAGACTGTACGTGCAGGGATGCTTGCTTTGCAACAGGCATGCCTGTCTATAAAACTGAAGTCATATGGTGCAGGCTGCACGTCTCTCTCTCTCTCTCTCTCTCTCTCTCTCTCTCTGTCGCACCACCACCCCGCTATTAATCGAGAGTTCAGGCTCAAGAGAATGCAAACTGAGGGGTGGTGTAGAGAAAGAACAGCAGCATGTACCATATTAGGATGGATGAGATGGGCTTGGTTGGAGAAGGAAGACACCAGGAATTAAATAGACAGAGAAAAGTACATTGTTTCAGTTATTAATGACATCATCACCAACATAATTAGGACTAAATGGAATGGAATAACATTTTAAAAGCACCAAATGGTTTTGTCATGAACACTAAAATATGAGGTGTTTGTCTATATAGTAGGTGTTTCCACTGATAAAAGGATGCAAATTTCCAAAACTCACTTAGTCCATATTTGGTTATGGGTGACATTTTATGCCTTTTAAGAACTTCCATAATTTACGAAATGGAAACAACGGTAAAACTCCTTCTTGCTTAAAATCAGTTTCTGGACTGAGCAAGTTTTGGAAATGGGTTTCTCATATTATTATTAAAAAGGCATGTTTGCTTGAACTATTCCCTTGACAGCAAAAAAAATCAGAAAAATATCTTGTAATATATATTTATAGAATACTGTAAAATAGTACTAGTGGGTTGTTGGACAGGAGATATTGCCCAAACATGTAACAATGTTACAAACATGTTAACAGCTCAGCAATACACACCTTGCCATTGTTGAGGTCATTTTTGATGTATGCAGTCATCAGCACTGACAGTCTGTTGTTTGATATGATATGGAACCCTATAGAAGCCATTATTCATCCAGATCATCCACTTGCTAATAAAGTCCCTGACTGGATGCTTAGATTGCTCCGCGGCACAAAGAAAGCATGCAAACATAAAGTATGTGAAAGTATATTGTAGTATGACCTCAAACACCCCTATCCCACAAGGGCTGCAATCTCCACTGAGGCATAATTACAACCACACACAGCCTTATCTGATTTCAGATTAAGCCTCTTTGACACACTTAATTAAAAGTATTTTCTATAAAAATTAGCCTAGCTGCAGCTGCCTCACATGAAGTGGTGTCAGTGCTATAAAAGGATACTAGAGGCTGGATTGGAGTGAACGTGATTGGACGTTAATAGCGGTTGTCGCACAGCTCAGCCAATTACCGTGTGACTGCTGGGTAACCTTCCCAGCCATAGCCATCACTGTTTGGCTCTTAGTGTATACAAGCAGGGCTGCGCAGGTGGCTCATATTGTATTCTCTTCCCTTATTAGAAAGCATCTGTGGGTGGGTGCATCTGTCAGTTAGCAAACACCGAATGAAGGGTGGAATGAAGGCTTATGCTGTTGTCCTAACCCCCGTCCACCTCGTTGAGCTCTTACACACACGCTCTGGTCTGCATTCCAGTCAATAGACTGTATCTTCTATCCTTTTATCCCCCGGGAAAGACGGCTGAGCCATGTCGCAGCAGTGCTCTGTAGCAAATGTTCCATGCTGAATAAAACAAGACATGGAATGTCAGCATGTCACGGGGTACAAATTGGTAAGCTTCCCTGCTCTTTTCTTAGCTACAGGTGCGGTGTTGCAGAAACATGACGCACTCGGGCGTTATTGTGTGCTGACGTACACCCTAAAATCCAATTTCCCCCGATAATAGTCACGGGAGAACAGATAATATATTCCTATTCTACAAAGTGATTTTCTCCTCAGCTGTCATGCTTAACGTCCCTGTCTTCTAAATGACCTTGGAAGGCGTTGGCACCTTAGATCTGCATTGACTCTCCTCTGCAGTGGAACATGAGTGCAATTTATATGCAATGGCAAACAGTGAGGTGTAGGTCGCAGGTTGAATAATTAAAAAAAAAAAAACGGGAGAGGTTTAAAGAAGCCAGGTTGCTTGATCTCTACTGTAGGCGGTGCGCCCTGCTGTAAAATAGAAAGATTGTTGTGCTGCATGTTACATTGGAAATCTCAGTCCCTGGCTGCCACACCTGTGGAGCTGCAGTTACATACTGGATTTAACCTTTGAAAGAATTCAGCGGGATACGGGCCTACCTTGTGATAGCCCTGCTGACATACTGTACCTGTCTGGCAGTGAAACAGTAAATCAAATTAGGATTTGATGCATTCAAGCAGAGTCTGATTTTCACTCCTTCCCTCAGTCCCAGACCCCATGTTCCATTTCTAGAGCTATTATTAAATGAATGCAACACCAATACCTAAGCACTGTCACAAGCATGTTTCTGGTTAGAGTTTAACAAACAGCAATCTTCATACATTTGTTTTTATTTTTCTATTTGTTAGACTGAAACATTTTGGATGCACTTCATATTTGAGTGAATATAGAATAGAAAGCCCTGACAGAACATAACATTCTAGGGCTTTCTGTTTGTTCTGACTGTAGCCCTTAACCTTAACCACCTTCAGGCAATATGTTCTTAGGCGTCCTGTATTTGAGCAAAAGAACAACAGTGAAGAACTTTCCCCCAAAGTCATGCTTTTTACTCAAATAATAGACACATAAACACAGATCAACAGAAACAAAATGGCATTATCTTATATGCTAACACACAGTTGGTCCTGAAAGTAATTAATCTCCTTTTGGCTTACAAATGGTTGGCCAGCTCCTGCATTAACCTCCGTCATGGATGACACTGTGCTAATATTTTCTCCACTCTGACATTCACGCTATTCTGATGAATTGAGGACACTCGGCTTGGAGCTAGGCAGAGAAGACACATCCTCAGCCGTTCTAGCATCCGCCCCTCTAGCAATATTCCTCCACCCCTTCACTGACGCAACAGCTAGAAACCGAAATCATCCCTGATTTATGAAATTGTCCCTTTTAAGATGCTGAGAACAGGTGGAGAGGATGTAGTCAGATCCCAGCATATTGACCTAAACTCTCAGTAGCAGGCAATCAAATGCATAGCCCCGCGAGAGCTTCAGTTTCATTTCGCCGTGAGAATCAGTCTGGAAAGGCTCGGAATTATTTTGAATGTGTCCGAGTAGCAACTGAACTTTCCAAACAGCGTCGTGATTATAGATATACGGGCCTGGTTTTCCAATCCGCGTTGTGTTCATAGCTATACGGGCGTGGTTTTCCAATCAGCGACAATTTCATAGCTATACGGGCGTGGTTTTCCAATCAGCGTCGTGTTTATAGCTATACGGGCTTGGTTTTCCAATCCGCGTCGTGTTCATAGCTATCCGGGCGTGGTTTTCCAATCAGCGTCGTGTTTATAGCTATACGGGTGTGGTTTTCCAATCAGCATCGTGTTTATAGCTATCCGGGCGTGGTTTTCCAATCAGCGTCGTGTTTATAGCTATACGGGTGTGGTTTTCCAATCAGCGTCGTGTTTATAGCTACACGGGCGTGGTTTAGGTGTGTTGACCATGATGCCGACAGCGAAAACGACCAGATGGTTCATCCAATCAACTGCCAAGTATTTTTTTGAAAGTACAGCCAGTCACAAACAGTTTCAATTTACAGCTTCCCAGATGGATTTGTGACAACAATTCCTCTGGCATGTCAGGTTATCAAATGCATCCCAGTAACCGTGAAGGCTGTCCTACGAGCATCCTGCAATACATGACTCATAAAACAGACTTTATTGGTCAGGGTTAATGCCAGGCAAAAAACAACAAACAACTGGTATTGAAGGAATCATTCTAGAGTTAATGTGTATTAAATAGCACTGTATGCTATTGTATGGTTTACTTCTCCCTCTTAACAACTCTTAACTCCCTACTCACCACTATTCAGAGACAGGCCATTTGCACTTAAACTCAAACATACACTAAAAGACTTCTGTACTACTTATTTATATAGCATTTTAGATTAAATTGATTTATTGACTATATTTTTTACTGTTTATATATTATTGTTATGTTAATTTTACAAAGATAATGGATTACTATATTTAACATTGCCTGGGACGTCGTCACCAACCTACAGCACATCTATGTTTATTTGACTCTTGTCAAATCATTCAGTACCATACTTCACTACCAAAAATTTCTTCTACAGCCAACATGTTGACTTCTAGAACTATGACTGTTCACTTACTTTGTTCTAATATATGCCAGACCTTGACACACTCTCTTGTCGTGTCTGTGTTTACATTATGCATTTTTAAGATTGCTTTATTTATTTATTTACATTTAAATTTAATTTTTATGTGATTGTTGTTATGTCTTTTGTTAGTTTTTTCATACATTTAGTGCTTGTGTGTTTTAATGGATGTGGGTGTTTGTTAATACTGTGTTATTGATCTATGTTTTTGGTCATCATAAATACGATTTTTACCTTAACTGACATGCATGGTAAAAAATAAAATAAAATAAAACAACTCCCAGTGTGTGACTGAGTGAAAGCACACTGGACAATATATATTGTGTTGCTGTTAATAAAAATGACTGCTAAAGATGTACTACAAATAGACTAATTGGTCACCATACTGTACATGTATATTTTCTTGCATCTTAGGTTTCTGGGTCACAGTTGTAGGTAAAGGATTGTAGTCATTGTAGTTAATACAGGCAGCATCGCTTAAATTAGAGAGATGTTAGGATGCTAGATGGATGGATAGAGGTCATGGTTGCAAAGGTTTCTGGAGAGGTTTATTTTGTACCTGGTCGAAGGAAAGATCTATCCCTTCACTGACCCCTTGGGACACTCAACGTAGCAAAATTGTTTCAGGCCTTCTTCACACAAAATCCATTTTCCTTTAAAGAATAGAGTGGTATGTCCTGTGCATGTCAATACGGTGTACCATGTGTGTGGATTGAGACAGCGTTCACTGTAGCAGAGATAGCTGGGCAGTGCACTGGAGTAGAGGGAGAGAGATAGAAAGGGATAATGGCAGGGGGTGTCATTAGTAGGAACGGGCCCTTTCATCTCTCACACACTGATGTCTTAGACGTCAATGAGCACTCTGTGTTCATTAAAACGCTGAATGCACGCACGCACGCACGCTCACACACATACACACATATTGCATTGGCATACATGTGTTAAAAGTACACTACTACTACAGTGCTACTCTATTGTGGTATCACACCCCAGAACATCCCTTTGAAATCTGTAACGCTGTGAATACGGCCCTGGACGTGGCTGTGTTTTGCCTGCGTGTGTTGAATAAATCAAGCCCCCGTGGACCTACAGTTTGAAACACAACTGCAAACGGCACGAAGGTTGGCTGTAAAGGCAAGGGTAGAGAATGTGTTGTGCCTAGAGTCAAGTCATGTTTATTTACTTAACCCTTAATCACATTACAGTCTCACAGGGCTGACAGACCACAGACATTTACCTGTTCTTCTTATCGAGCTAGGAAAAACATTGTGGGTCTCTGTAGGGTAAGAGTTAAAGCTGTTTCAGAAGGCTTATGCTGGTTAAAGGTTAAAACAACAGGTCCATTTACAGACACAAATCTATCCCATTACAGTAATATAATAGCATAATATTCCCTTAGACTGTATTTCTCCCTCTCACCAACAGTTTTGGCACATCTTGTCACTCAAGAGGAGAGTTGTCTGTGGCCAATAAAAGAGCATAAGCGAGTAATAAAGATGTAAACAAACTTGCATATTTGATGTGCTGCTCTTCACCTCCTTTACACACGACTAGTCTTTAACAGGAAACATTAGGAATATCACAAGGACATGTGGGTGTTGTCGAGCATGCATTGAGGTGAGGAAGGAAACAGAAAAATCCATCTGAGGCTGTATTGTGGCACAATTCTATCAGCATTGATTCCCCACCATTACGATTTTCCTTTTTGCACGCAAACACAAACCCTGTTCAGTCCTTGACCTTGATGATACAACCAAGTGCTTTATTGGTTTTTATTGTCCAGCCAGTCACTCCCTAATTACACACCAATTTACCTTTCTTAACCCCTGACAGTAGACAAGCCCATTAGGGCTTAGATCTCAACAGTAATGATATACCAGGGTCAATGGAGGAAAATAGTCCCACTCCTGAATTGAGACCAAATACAGCTGCATCTATTGAACTAATTAATGCTGTGTGGATCTGTGCTAGCTATGAATAGTGCATTTTTAAACTGCATTATGTTTCTAAGCATTATGTAAGAATTATTCACCAAACCCTTTTACGTTTGTGGCAGCTCATGCGTTTGCATTGCCGTTTATTGTGTGTTTATCTGCGCTGGAGGCTCTGTGCATTTAGCACAGCTTATTGCATCTTATTGTGAGCAAAACTGTTCTTCAAGCTCTCTCTCTCTCTCTCTCTCTCTCTCTCTCTCTCTCTCTCTAACTCAATTTTTTCTTTTTCTTTTTCTTTCTTTTTTTGATGCTTCTGTGATTTTGGAGATGAAAATGCTCCAAGGCATTTATGAATTTCTGTCTGTGCGCCTGTGTGCGTGTGTGTGCATGCGCGTGTGCTGGTATGTGTGTGTTCCTGAGAGGCTGTCTGTGATTGAGGGAGTGTCTCTCTGTGATTTGACAGACAGAGCACTCAAGTGATGGGCAGTGTGAGGGAGATTGAAAGCTGATTGCTTACAAATAGATCTCAAAAAGAGCAAACAGTGTACTTTTCCATGTACAGCATGATTTGCTTGCAAGACATTCTTTCCAGAAACGATAAACAACAAACAACAATTCCACAGATGACTGGTTGTACATGGTTGGCATGATTTATGCTGCTTGGTTTGATTTTATGATCATTGGTGAGACATCACTAAATACACAGACACTTAAATAAATGAGGGAATAATAAAGGTATGCAGTAGAGTATATTGACAACTCTTACTATTTAGCTTTAAGAATAGACATTAGACAAAAACCAACACTAATGTTACACGGCCAGCCATCAACATTGCCCACGCTAACCCAAACATACTCACACAAACACAACAGGTGAACTGAATGAGAGAGTGATTGATGAATGGTGGCACAGTGTGTGTTGAATGCATGGACGTCTGCAGGCCGGTGGTTAGCACACCAGCGAGGTGGAACAGGAACTAGATGCATTTCTAATAGGTGCCACTGTCAGCGGTACACAATCCAAGAGTGTGCCTTTAAGCACGGCAGAATATATCCACATTGCTCAGATGCTCCGCCCCACACATTGGAAACACATTGCCAAATATATTGTTGTGTGGTGCGGTCTGCACCACATTGTTTGTGTTCCTATTTACAGACCCATCAGCACACACAGAGAACGGCAAGCTAGCAGTCCACGTGAGGAGATCCGTGGAATGTGTTTATGTGACACATACACATTTGCATACTGTAGGTGTGTGTACATGTGCGATCGTGTATGTGTGTGCTTTGCCCAGCCTCATGCCCCATTCAAACAGAATGGCGATGCAACATGCGTTAAAAGTTGTTTTTTTCAACCAAGGTGTTGCTAGGCAATCGGAGACAGAACATGAATTGTGCGCAGGTACATTATACACAGGGAACAGGGAAATAAATGCATAATGTACCTGCACAATTCCTAGAGATTACATAACAGTAGGATTATACCTCTATAATAATGGTGTATGTGTACCAACCTACTGTAGCTTCAAAATGTGTTGTGAGTGCTTCGCAGCTGTGCAGAGTTTCGCCTAAAGGCGTGCATAGGACATGAGCCGTCCCTTAGCCCTGTCCTGTCGCCTGGCATGTTAGCTGGTGTGTTCTGGGGGGATGGAGGGGGCAAGGTGGCGCTGATGGTACCTGGGTGAGCGATGAGCAGCGATGCACACACAGGCCATCTGTGGCAGATACACCGCGCTCATGCTACAGCTAGGGGGTCAAACCTGCACGGAGGAATAACTTCCACCGCTCTGCCCTGTAGGGGTCGCACAGTGCATACCCTCACGTGACGACCTGAGAGATGGTATGTGGGTGGTATGTATCCATGCCACCCAGAAGCCCGCCAGCTTCTCTGCAACCATGGGGACAGACTATATTCACAATGCACTCGGAGAGAGGCTCGACTTACATGAAACATCTCGTGTTTAATTCATGAGCAGGCAATTAAAGGAGAAAACGTTGAATTAATTATGAAAAAATGGAAAGAGGTCACATTTAATGTTACCTAATCTTTTTTGTTATAATAGAAATTTAAGTATTGCTTTTCACCTTGTGCCAGAAACCAATGTTTGAGAGAACCTGTCTGGAAATTACTTAGATGCAAATGAATTTATGATAAATGGAGGTTTGTCTACCCACAATGCATGGCAATGTTCCGGATGCACACAGCCGACTTGATGTTGATAAACACCGTAGCCCGTAAAGAGCCATTTATTATTTCACGTCAGTGCAGTTTGTAGCAGCACGTTGTCCTTGCTTGTTCGGCAGCGTAATCTCAGCCTGTAAATTAAGACAAAACATTTTAATGGCCAGTGATAGTGAAGCACAGCTGGTGCAGTGTGCATGACATTTAATACCTCATTGAAGCTGTGGTAAACAACAATGCTAGCTGTGGGATGCTCGCTGTGGGCTTTCAAAGTGACTACCCCCCCGAGGCATTCTGGGAGATTAGGAGGATAGGGCAGGTGCTCAGGTTGGGGCGTCGCCATCAGAGCACAGACCCGTGACTGCTATTGTCACAAGCAGGGGACCAGAACCACTCACCAACATTCAATTCTGCACACATAACCCCCCCCCCCACACACACACACACACACACACACACACACACACATCAAGAGACACACAGGCACGGGCACGCTCAGTTTTATGTGTGGTGCTGCTATGCGCAAGCTAAGTCAATTTGTTTTGCAGCCCATCTGTACTAGCCGTGTCAAACCAGTGAGACTTTAAAAGGGGGAATAAAGCAAACACATTTCTATTTGCTCCCAAAAGCCCAGCAGTGATCCTACGTTTGTCACTGTGACCTGAGCGTAACTATGACAGAGTGCTAACATTTTTCTAATGGTTCAATGAATTAGAGCGGAGCAAAACCAATACAAATGAACAATAACATTTGTAATAATGGCTACAGCTCTGCTTCTCTGCCCACCTTTACCTGCACATGAGCAGCCAGCACCAAAAAAACTTGCCTGGATCTAAAGGGAAATCCAGGCTGATTGCAAATTTCCAACCCAAGCCTCTGTGACTCAATGTGTGACACACATTTCCCATTACCACTTAGACTTCTGTAATTACTTTCTGGGCCTTCTGAGAGGCAAGCACATGGGTATCTGTGGACCAACAGCAGCTACTCTAAGCCACTGAGAAGACACACTCAACAATGTTGTGACTGCAGTCTGCACGGCTGGGTGGCCCATTCAGGACTGGTTTCAGTGTCAGTGACAATTACCGAGTGAAATGTGCACAGTCAACCTCAACAGGCTTTTCTTGTCAAATATTCTGTTCCAGCTAAATAATAGCCACAAAGTATAGCTAAATCACAGCTACAGTTTTTACTTTAACCACCTCTGATCTCTATAGCTGTTGCTGTATACGTCAATATAAAGGCCTCGTGTTTGTTAACCCCATAATAACACTGCATTTGCGTAGATGTGAGGGAGATGGGCTTTTCTTTTCATCCTTCATTGACTTCCTTTGTGTCCTAAAACCACATTTTTACCGTGAAGATGATAGCCTTGTATAATGTTACCCCATTTTGTTGTTGTGTAATATTTCAGTGTGTAAAACAAAATGAGGGAGTGCATTCATGATACTGTATATGACAGCATGGCTTTAGGTGGACAATCACAGTCATTAAGCCTGTATTAGAATCAATGCAGCAAGGCGGAGTGATACATGTACAGTGTACAGTTTAAAGTCCCAGTGCTGTTATTCTAAATAGCAGTGCTTATGGAATGCCTCCAATCAATTGACTTTGTTGAAGTCTGTAGAAATAAATGGACTAACACTCAGGCAGGACAGTGAAGATAGACAGGAAGCAAGTGGGAGAGAGATGGGAAGGATTTGGAAATGATCGCCGGTTCAAACCTGGGTCTCCCAAGGCACTTAGACTCATACAGTTATTGCATGAGCAGAAATAACAGGTTTGAAGCTGCTGTCTCTGACCATTGCCATCTTTGCAGTACCTAACTCTGTTTTTGACTCGCGGCAATCAATAATAATGAAATTATAATTAACATATATGATACATGCATGGTTTAATATACTTCAAAGCTAGTTACACTGTAAAAAAGAAACAACCTTCGTACAGTTGCCTTGAAACTCTCTCGAAGCTATACATAACTGTTTTTTTTTTCTTCTTCGTTTATCAGGCTGTAAACATGTTTATTTCTGCTGTAAAGTTTAACATTTTAACATAGGGGGTCTATGGGGATTAACTCATGTTTGGAGCCAGCTTCAAGTGGCCGTTTGAGGTTATGCAGAGTTTGGCACATTCTTCAGCACCGGATGATAATTGCACTGGGACAGAACTAACTGTTGTATAATATCAATTAAACATATAGCATTTGTGCAAACTGTAGTAACTTAAGAACACACACTACCATTAGAGATGGTACAGCCACACAGTAAAATCATTACTTTAAGATACAATAAGAGTCAATGGTGGATGAAGGTATACCATGGCACCAATTAGGCCAGGCCAGCAGGGCTGTGCTTCCAGCAGGTCAGAGCCACGGTGCTGTTCTCTGTTTCCTTGGTCACCATATGGACGAGCTTAGCCTAACACACTCATGAGGAGTAAATGAAACAGAACTGACCCCAAAATGGACTCATTGTTGGTGTGATGCAACAGATGAGCGGGCTTAGGCCACATGGCCTCCTCCCCTCCGCTCATTAAACTGGCCTGCACCTGTGTTCATGCTGCAGTGCATCTGCCACCACTAACCATGTCTCCACCCCTTTTCTGGCCTTCCCAATCATAAGGGAGCCTAGTCTGTAGCCTAGCGTCCATGCAGTACAATCTCTTACACAGTACAATCGATTTCATGTTTATGATGTGATCACTCATTCCAGCAGTTATAACAAACATTTTCGTTTGGTTCTAACTGTGTATGCTCTCATAATCTGTACACACACACACACACACACACACACACACACATAATCTGTACACACACACACACACACACACATGCACGCACACACACATGCACGCACACACACGTACACACACACACGTACACACACACACGTACACACACGCATGTACACACACACACACACACACACACACATGCACACACGCACACACACACACGCATGTACACACACACACACACACACAGGCATGCAGTAGATGTGACCTACATATGTTATTCTGATGTGTATTCATTCTATATCTGTATTCGAATACAAAGAAAATACACTCCAATCACCTTCATTTTTTTTTCTAAAGACCTAATAACATTATTACAGTAATAGAGAATAATACACAGCACCTGCTGTGCGAGAAATTCCAGGACAAATGACTTGGACATCCAGTTAATGTAAAATGTCCTAGTTTAGAAAAATATGTGCAATATAAAAACATCTGTGATTAAACTCTTTAAATTGGAACTATAATTTACTAAATAAATGCATACATTTTGACTTAAGAAGACCAGTTTGTTGTTTATTTCTTACATTTGTAAATGTGAATATATTACTATTAGCACAGATGATTCTCAGCTTTGTAGTCACATTATAATTGTTTTTTAGTAAAGCTAATGCAGTTCTGGGTGTCACGCTCCGCGTGTGGGTGTGGCGGAAAACTCAGGCGCAGAAACAGAACAGGCAGACAGGAGGATAAAGTAACT
>JAODLL010030082.1:2880-14162 GCA_026546735.1 Forbesichthys agassizii | reverse complement strand
GGCACCGCCTCACACATCGAAACGCATCGTGAAGCAAGGCGGAGTACTACGGCTTTGTTGTTACGGCAGGTGTTTTCCTCTTTGTTTATGTTACTATTTACGAAGTTAGGGTTGTGTTGTGTTGTGCACAGAGTACGGTAAGGTAGCGAAATGTGCAGAGATATTTGGTGAATATGACAGTGTATTAGCTTACATTTAGCTTGCAATAGCTGACTTTACCTTTTAAGAGAGGCTGTATCGGTAGTAGGCTTCTTCCTTTATATTAGAAATGTGAATTCATAGGTTGTTTCATCTTTTTAGTGGTTGAGTTGTTTCATGATATTCTCTTGCTTTAGTTCAGCAGGCCTATTAGCTGTGCGATAGAATAAAGAGAAGGTGTTGGGTAATGTCATTTAAAGGTGCTACCATCTAACGGTCACTTACTGTAGGTATTTCAGCTTTAAGTAATATGAAAGATCATCATATTAAAAATTAAACTGAACATTGACCGTGTTATATCAGCAGTCACACTGAAAGGATTTGGACAAGTGCGTGTGCATTTTCTTTTTCCTTTCCGTGCATGTGTGTGTGTGTGTGTGTGCGTGCATGCATGCCCTGCTCAGTGTACCCATAGCTGATGATGACAGAGAATGTGGCACTAAAACCCTCTTTAACCCAGTTTGTCAGAAATAGCTACAATGGCCACAACACGGATATATGGGGCTCTGTCACACTGGCATGATATCAGTTTACTGTGCATCCCTGTGCTTCTTAAAATGGAGAGCCACCTCCTTAAACAAGCCCTTCCAAGTGTGACTATAGATACTGTAGAATATAATGCTTTCATTGTCACCCTACTTGTCTTTGCTTGTGTCAAAGTTACTACTGTAGAATTTGATAAATGAGATGTTTTATTCTATTCTTGCTCCACTAACGCCTCCATTGTCGAAGATTAGAGCTACATTATTTGTGTAGGTTTGGGAGTACATCCCTTCCAGCAATCCAAACTGTTATGAATTATTCATAAAGTAGTTTTCTTTTGTTGATGTTTTGCTAGGCAGAACCTCCCAGGCCTTTAGTTTTGAACCATGAATATGTAGTAGAATATGTAGCATGTGCAGTATTTGTCGGAGGCCTAATTGCATCATTAGGCCCCAATCACACCGAGATGGGTCGCTTCAGTAGCGCATTGATAAACCCCCGATCACACAGTCTGCGCCAAAGAGATGAGGCTGCCGGGGCCAACTATCACATTAACGAGCAGCACGACTGCACGCCTTGCGCTGAATGCGCTTTTATGTGCGTCTAAGAAACGGGAATGACAAAAAGCAAGGTGTGCCGCCATTAAAAAAAAAAAAAAAGCATACCAGTCGCGCCGTACCTAGCGCGTTCCTAGCGCCGTGTCTCGGTGAGATCGGTCCTTTAGTCTTCATGACCACTTCATCCTCAATCACAGGTCTGGCGTGGTTGAGTAATGTCCAGCTAACATCTACACATGCTGTACTATTATGCTTGCTCAGTCTCACTTGCCTTCATTAAAGTAGAACTTCACCCCGGCTTTGAGCGTGACTTCCACTGCACGTTACATTTTACATGATAGAAAGTTCAGGAGGAGTCAGGCCTTGCGTTCAGGATGGTGGAACATTTGCTAGATGTTCAATGAACGCAAAAGGCAGTGGACTGAACGCCAGGTTACAAAACAGGGAGGAGTTTGGCTGTAGTGTGGTAGAGCGGCTAGCAATGTCAACACAGAGATCGTTTGTGTTTTACTGTTGTAGATTGCAGTGTTTCAGCTGTACAGATGTACGCGATGATGGACCACTAAACCTCTTCCAATTGAATGATACACTATATTGCCAAAAGTATTGGGACGCCGGACATTACATGCACATGAAGGTTAATGACATCCCTTTCTTAATCCATAGTGGGTTTAATATGGAGTTGGCCCACAATGTGCAGCTATAACAGCTTCAACTCTTCTGGGAAGGCTGTCCACAAGGTTTAGGAGTATGTTCATTAGAATTTTTGAGCATTCTTCTAGAAGCGCATTTGTGAGGTCAGGCACAGATGTTGGACGGGAAGGCCTGGCTTGCAGTCTCCGCTCTAATTCATCCCAAAGGTGTTCTATCGGGTTGAGGTCAGGACTCTGTGCAGGCCAGTCAAGTTCCTCCACACAAAACTCGCTCATCCATGGCTTTATGGACCTTGCTTTGTGCATTGATGCGCAGTCATGTAGGAACAGGAAGGGGCCATCCTCAAACTGTTTGCACAAAGTTGGAAGCATAAAATTGTCCAAAATGTCTTGGTATGCTGAAGCATTAACCGTTCCTTTCACTGGAACGAAGGGGCCAAGCCCAACCCTTGAAAAACAACCCCACAGTATAACCCCCCCTCCACCATAATGTACCCTAGGCACAATGCAGTCAGGCAAGTACTGTTCTCCTGGCAATCTCCAAAGCCAGGCTCGTCCCATCGGATTGCCAGACAGAAGCGTGATTCGTCACTCCAGAGAACACGTCTCCACTGCTCTAGTGTCCAGTCGCGGCGTGCTTTACACCACTGCATCTGACGCTTTGCATTGCACCAGGTGATGTAAGACTTGGATGCAGCTGCCCGGCCATTGAAACCCATTCCATGAAGCTCTCTACGCACTGTTCTTGAGCTAATCAAAAGGCAGCACAATGTTTGGAGGTCTGTAGCTATTGACTCTGCAGAACGTTCTGCGCACTGTGTGCCTCAGCATGCGCTGACCCCTTAGTGATTTTATGTGGCCTACCACTTTGCGGCTGAGTTTTTGTTGTTTCCAATCGCTTCCACTTTGTTATTATACCACAGTGGACTGTAGTAGTGAGGTGTGAAGTTTCACAAATGAACTTATTGAACAGGTGGCAACCTATCACAGTACCACTGTGAATTCAGTGTGCTCCTGAGAGCGACCCATTCTTTTACAAATGTTTGTGGAAGCAGTCTGCATGCCTAGGTGCTTGATTCTATACACCTTTGGCCATGCAAGTGATTGGAACACCTGAATTCAATGATTCAGAGGGGTGTACCAATACTTTTGACGATATAGTCCCCAAGGGTTGTGAATATATTCCGATTTTAGATTTCATAAATTTCAAATCAGAATGGCATACATTTAAGATGACTTAAAATGGTAATGAAAGCAACATTTGATATCGACACCATCATCATTGAGCGACACTCGCCACGCCCATAAAATTGAGCACACATTAAAGTAGTTAAAGAAAGTTTTGAATGTTTTCGAGGAAACTTTCCGAATGTTCAGTCCACTGAACGTACCCAGGGAGGAGCTGATGGGTAACGGGGAGGAGTAGCTGTGTGAATGTGAGAGGCAGGCGTTGTTTTACTGCTCAGCATATATTTTGAAATGAGCGACGTTTCAAGAAATCTCTGTTCATCAGTTTCCCAGTGATGGGCTGTGGGAGATGTGCAGCCCACCTCTGATTACAGGGTGTTAACTTTTTAATTTCATGGTGCGCGAAACACACAGCTGTAAGCCAGGCATGTCCTTCGGCGATTGTTAAAAAGATATAACGTCTAGAGCTATTCTCGGCCCATGAAGTTTTTCTAAAAATTGGGATTTTGTTAAAATGTTGACATTGCCATTGATGTATCACAGTTCAGTCATATTACTTAGTTTACAGCTCAAAAATACATTTAAGGGTGCAGTAAAACAGTATATCAGTATTTCTTTCTGAATGTACCTGGTCTTATATGCAAGTAGTTGCAGATACAATAAGTAATATCCTTTTTTTCTTTTTCTTTCTTTAACCAGTTATTGTTTTGTCAGAATGGGGTGCAGGAAGGTCAGATTACGGTGGCTGGCTCGTTAACATAACCCAGCCCAGTTTTTACAATAGGCATTCGATAACCAGGAGCACCTCTAGGCTTCTTTACACAAGAATAAACAGGAGTTTTATAAAAGAGTGTGTCTCCTTTCTGTTGACAGTGGCATGTGCAGGTCCCGTCTGTGTTGGGGAGGAGGGGGGGCTGTTTTTTTTCTCCTGTAGAGACCTGGGGCAGGGCAGGTTAGGATGTACAGGAGGAAGGGAGTGGTTTGTTATTTCACCCACCTGCCTTTGCATACGCTGAGTAGTGCGTAAACAAGAAGGCGTGCTTGGTGACACGCTGACATGTGACACTTCTGTAGGTGCCTGGATTAGTTTGTGTCTAGTCTAGTTTAAATATAGGGTATTGACGGTGTTCTTCAGTCTCGCAGTAATGCATAGGCTAATGCAGACACAGCACAACGGTAAAGATTTGGTATTTTGCCGCCTATCTGCTGCTAAACTGTTTTCCAAAGACATTTTTAAAGCCATTCATAGGGTTTAATAGATGAGTCCATGTTTAAACAGAATTGGGATCAGGGGCGGAGCCAATGGGGGGGCAACGAGTGTCATGTGCCCCCCCTATTTTAATTGAATGATCATTTTAAAAAGAATTACAGCATTTAAGTGACTCCCCGTTTTCTTCTTGCCCCTCCTGTGCCCCTCTACTGAAAATATTCTGGTGCCGCCCCTGCTAGGGAGGCCATGTTATGCCCTCTTTAAAGGAACTATGTATAATCTTGTCTGCCCTTAGATGATATCAGTAGCGAACGGTGACTATTCAAGCTTTTGTAAATGTGCATGCATGCAAATAGTGTCCACTGGTACACGTTTTCTCCTCTCGTTTAAGTGGCTGATAGGGTCAATTCACAACTGAGCGCTGCGCCGAAAATGCCCCTTTCCTCATCCGGTTTCCCCACTGGATGATATACAGTAGAGCATCAGCATCACAGGTCAAAACAAATGCTTAATGGGCCACATGCACGCAGACGCACACGCAGCCACACGGCTATGACAAGAAATAACAGAGAGGAGCTTGGATTACCACACACCGGAAGTGCGATATCATTCTCAGGATGCAATTCCGCCGCTATATTTTTACATAAAAGATGGCTGTTTGCTGCTATATTATTGTCTAGGTCTAGGACATCCATACAGTAAGACCTGTAATACAATACCTACATGTACCACTTTGTCCTGTACTGTCTACCACATACACTTATCCAACAGCCCTACACGTGTTGCCAATGGTGGCGTGTTCCGTGTCATCCATGCAGTACACAACGGCATGGATGACAGCATGAGTTAGGCTTATGAGTCAAACACTGCTGCACTAAAAGGGAAGGTGTTCGAATAGCTAGAGGGGATCGCTGGTAGGTTCACAGTTTTCTGTGGATCCTCGTCTCTCACACTTTCTCTCAATCCTCTCCCGCCCGTTTCTAATGTAACCTTTATTTAACCAGGAAGAAATGCTTGACTCGTATTACTGCTGGAGGTGAAACGGCAGTCTATTGTTCGGATATCACTGTCTGCTCTTATTTGGCTACAGTTTGAACAAAGAAGAGTGTCTGGGTTGAGAAGTACGGACGGTTGGCTGTTGAGTTTGGAGCTTACAAATAATCTCTGCTCAAAATAGCTGTCCATTTGATAAAGCAAGAGACTGTAGACTCTCCTAAATTTCCATTCCGTGGGCTTGTTCTATTTTTCATTGGTTCGGCTCTCAACACTAGTGTTACCAATAGAAATGTGACGTATGCTAGAAAACGTGTGTTCCTTTCACGTAGCGGTGTGTCATGTGCTCATGTCACTAGCATACATTGTGTTTATAGCAGTGTGTTCGTTAACGAGGTACATTTTGGAGTAACGGTGCGGTAGCGCTCGCGGGTTCTTTCCTGTACGAATCTGCCGAGCTTCTTGAAAGAAATATCCCGTGATGGCAAGAAGACCTAGGCACTAGGCAGGGTATATACAGTATCTGGGTGTACATTTCTTCATTGCATTCCTCAGCATCTGGCCAGCATAGATGGGAGGAGAACAGGGCGTCGCCTAACACTGGTCCTGACTTCTCGGGCTCCGGGCCGACCTGCACCCCGACCCCGCTCACCAACAGCAGCCCCGGCAACCGCGCCAAAGCAGGTAGGACACGCCGGGAATGCAGACATGTTTGTTTATTTTGAGCTCCATTAGTAGCTAGCAAGGTAGCGAGTATTCTTTATGGGGTCCACATAAAATAATTATTAAAATGATTAATATACAAAAGCAAGGAGTGTGTTTTTGCTGCCACAAACACGATGTATAACCAGCCATGAACAACATTGGGGGGTTAATCGTGTACAGTTTCTCTTAGTATTTTTGTGATGTTACAGACTCGCTGCTCTGCAACAAGATTGACGAGAGGCAACGGTTGGCCCGCGAGCGGCGCGAGGAGCGCGAGAAGCAGAATGGTGTGTATTCCACAACACTGCTACATGCGTTTGTGTTGAGGTGGTGGGGGGGTTGGGGGCATTTGAACTTTTCCATAGCCCATACTAGGACTGTGTTTGGGTTGGGTAGCTGTGGTGGAGCTCCTGTAGCACTCTCCGTTACATAAAGTCCAAGCCTGAGCTGGATTCCACAGTTGCCATGGGAGCCAAGTTACGTAATGGGTGAGGCCAAGGGACAGGGATGAGAGGCATATGTGTATTTTGTGTGTGTGTGTGTGAGAGAGATACAGCAAGATAACAGGTTCGAGAACATGTCAGCATGCATGTGTTTGAATGGATATGTTGCAGGATTAGCTGTGTGTGTGAGAGAGAGAGAGAAAGGCATGTGCTACTGGCCATTAGTGAATATGCAGGGAAAGGCCTAATAATCAATGAAATGACTAATAACATTTTGAACTAGATGTTCATTACGTGTGTTAACTTAACGTTCATTGTGTGTGCGTGCGTGTGCGCTCCTCAGCGGCCAGGGAGGCCCAGTGGCAGGAGCGGGAGGAGCGAGCGAGGCAACACTACGAGAAGCACCTGGAGGAGAGGAGGAGGCGTCTGGAGGAGCAGAGGGTCAAGGAGGACAAGAGGCGCGTCGCCGTGGAGGAGAAACGACGGCAGAAACTAGAGGAGGACAAGGTGTGTGTCGTGCAGGGGGACAGAAACAATTGCTAAACATCTATAATACATAGTTCTGCTCGATGTGGGGGGGCGGGGGGGGGGGGTCATAATCACAATAATTTTGGTTAATATTGAAATCAAGATTTTGTAACACGATTACTCATTGACTCATTGACGGAAATATGTTGCAGTTACAGCAAAAAACAACGACGAAACAGTGAAAACACCTAAACCTTACTTAATACTTTTCCCGTTTAACTTTCACTCTCACCCTAGGAGGCGCGAAGGTGCGTGTATTCATTGAGAACACAAGACTAAATAAGAGTTTACTTCGAAAACATAATGTGCAAAATAATAGTTTTTTGTTTTTTTTCTCTGAAATTTTTTTTTGCAATTGTTGGGAGCCAAAATTTAAATTGTGATTAATATTTGATTAATTGCACAGCCATAGCATATTATATACAAGCACAAGCCTTACTAGCTTTCAATATAAACTTTTGCTTTAACCTGTAAGACATTTGTTCTGGAATGTTCCAATAATGACATCATAAGATGACGAAAGGCGTTCACACACTGACAAGATACTGCCCTCTCTACTGTAGCTAGCTGGAATGTGTACTGTACCTTGGAATAGGTTCACACACATTGCTGCAATACCTGCGTCTAGATAACTACCGGGCTGGCACGTGCTATATAACGCATTCTTTCACGTCATTTAAAGCATATCCTTAAATTAAATCTAATCTAAAACAATCTAAACAACAAAAATGTCTGCCGACATCAAGATGTCTGCTGCTTTATTTAATGGGCACCCTTTTCACCAAATAGCCTTGTGTGAAGCCAACGCTGTGAATATATTGTTGTATACGTTCATTCGATAGGATAAACCCCCTTGAGATGAATAGTCTCATTTTCAAGAGACACAAATTCAACAACTTATGTAATTAAGAAAATCAACCTATACCGCACCTGCAACTGTGTGGCTGCCACTGCTCTCTGCTCCTCAAGCATCAACAGTAAGCTGTGAGTCACGGGGTTCTGTAATCCAGGAGTGTTGTAAGGGTGTCTTTTTTTAAAGCGGGTGTGTGTTTGTTGTGATCGCAGGCTCGTCATGAGGCAGTGATACTCAGGACTCTGGCGCGGAGCCAGAAAACCAGGCAGAAGCCCAATCGCTGGTCCTGGGGAGGGGCACAGCTCCCTAACACACCCGTCACACCAGCCGGTACTTTGACATGCCACACACACACACCCAAGACACACCGTACGTCACAACCACTACGGACACACCTCTCACCTGAGCTGGCTTGTGAACTGTACACAATATAGATGCACAATAGGGATACACATTTATACCTAGCTGACTTGACTGGTAAAATAAAATGATTTAAAAAAAACAGATTGCTCACAAAATACACATTGCCTTTACTAATTCACAAAGCCTGCAAGGAACTGTCAGTATTTCTCATCACTGTTGTTTTAGGCCAATACTGCTGTGAGGAGTCTGTTTTGTCCACGAGGTTTTCATAGGTGGATTTGTGTCTGTCAGTCATATGTTCTGTAGTAAACTGCTGTTGAATGCTGCTTTGAGCCATACTCCTATTTTTCTTTGACACTATTATTCTCTCTCTCTCTCTCTCTCTCTCTCTCTCGTTCAAAAACCTGGTTGTGTTTCGCCCCTCCTGGTCCAGGTTTTCTCGAGTCAGCTTTCCTCCACCCGCTCGACCTTGCTGGGCTGGAGCACATGCAGAGTGCTTTCAACTACTTCCGCAGATACGGAATGACCCCCCAACGTGAATATATAAATACATACGGCACCAGTTAGCCAGCTAGCATCACACTGCTGAATGCCGCTGTATTAGCACAGCGGCAGTAGAATAGATGTTGTACGTCGTAGGCAGTTAGCGGTGCCGTTGGTGTATTAAACGTCTCGTGTTTAAACCAGTAGGTACATGCAACCCATCCTAGCTACACGAATAGATGACGTAGGGGTTCGTTGGAGAGCTAGCGCTTTAACCACTAGTTTATCCACCGTTAACACGACTTGGCATAACCCCTAGTGAACCCTTTTAAAGAGAAAAAAGGCTGGTTCCAGCCCTCTATCTATCTCTCCTCTACCTATTTTCTCTTTTACTTGCGTTCTAACTTGTTTGTGAATATTTCTATTTTTGTTGTTGTTTGTGCTCACAGATGGCGACAGGCGATCCATGTCCACGGTGAACCTGTCCAAGCACGTAGACCCCGTCATGTCTAAGCGTCTGTCCTATTCTTCGGCTACGCTACTACCAGACAGAGGTAACAATGGGATTATAGACGGTCATGCGTGTACCATCATTGTGATATTACGTTCCGTCTTTGGTTTGCACTACATTACAATGGAGTAGTGATGTGAATGTGGTTTATTGTTCTTATTGGTAGATACTTTAATGTTATTGTGAGATGTGCCCTTGAGTGTTCGTGTATGTTGCTTGACAGCCTTACGGATGACAACACCCTCCTCTTCTGTGGTTAGAAAAGCTCAGTCCACACCCCGCCTACACCAGGGGAAGACCGCCCAACTCAAACCTACAGGTGTCTTTAGAAAGCTTTCAGCAGTTGTTAGTCAACTACAATACACAAGGCATCATGCTGCAGGCTTAACAGACCACAGGCTGGAAGCTGTAGTTTTGTGTGTGTGTGTCCTATTAAGCAAGGCAGTAGCACGGCACTTGGGATTATGTTATTTTAGATGTTTTTAGGACACCCATTCTCCTAGAATCACAAAAATGCCTGTTGGTCATAGATGAAATCCTCCTCAGAGCCCAGTCTGACCTGCTCTGAATTTGTTAAATATTTTCTGCTTATCTGAAGGTTTTCTTTGCTAGCACACTACAACACTATTCAGAACAACTATGTGTACAATTTATATTCATGTTTGTGTATTTGCGCTTCATTAGAAGGACCTAGTTTAGCGTTTATTTTATGCTTGACCCCGTTCTCTAACCCTTTCATAGGATACTCTGTTGTTTTTTTTAGGAACTTCATTTGAACAAATTGTAACACGGGCACACACATTTTCAGAAGTACCATTGGTTATACAGAGTACATGTGAACATTATGGAGGGGGTGCATATTTAGTCAGACACATATGCTCATCCATGCACCAAATACAGTTTTAACTGAAAGTTTGCCTTGCTTAAATGCACCACAGAGATTCTGCTCTACATTGGTTTCCAGCCCAGTGGTATCTTAACCTGCCTCTTCACCAGCGCTGCTAATGCTTGGCCTTTCTGTGTGTTATAAAGATATATCTACGCATCGGTCAGCAAGCAAGCTACTTCAATATAAAGTACAGCATGTGATTATCTAAACCCAGATACAAATAAACGCTGCAAGCCGTGTCCGTTCAGAAGCTGTAACCTACGTGGCTTTAAAAGCTTTCAGGCTCTCTTTATGCAACTCCAATATCGATCCTTCTCTTCATTCAGACGTGTTGTTAATGAGCTGCAGCGTGACACGGTTTGAAATCAAGTCTGTTTGCACCATTCATGCGGATGACCTGCCCTGTTGTCTGCCCCCGTGGGAGATGTCACCATAGGGTGTACAGGTGTGGGTCTACCGTAGCAGCTCGTGCACGACGATGTAAGCTGACCAAAGTGCGGCGTCAGGAACGGAATGTGGAAAGGATTTCCGTGATTACGTTGAATGTTGGGCTTGGCTGTTTGGCTGTGGGTCATTGGCGGTTGGCTTAAGGGGTGTCGCGTTGTGTTCAATCACAGATGTAAACGTGTGTGTGTGTGTGTCAAGGTATGCGTCGCCAGCCACTGACGCCTTGGGAGAATACGATGGTGAACCGTCTGCAGCAGCCGACGCACTCGTACTTGGCGCGAAGTCGCAGTACCACGAGTTTGTCTGGAGAGCAAGCGGGTAACGCACAACACACGCATGCACGTACGTACGCACGCACGCACGCACACACGCATGTCTCGTACTGTACGTGATCAACCAGAGGGTCACAAGGCCAGAAAATGGTGCGTGCGCACACTCGCATCTTATATTTCATTGTGCAGGGTTTCTTCTGGTAATCAGATTTGTCCGGACTTACAGAATTACTCTCAAACGCCCCCACCATTGACAGCACGCACACGGACACACACGGACACGCACGGACACATGCACACGCCTAAATAAGAGACCTGTTTAGGAAGCGATCCCCCATCCTTTCTTTTCTCCTCTCCTTGTTACCGCGGCAACAGGAAGCAGTGTGTGAGTTGCCACATTGCAGCCATCGGCTGTCTAGTGCATCGTTGGCAGTTGTGCCAAACAAAATCATATGAATATTGTGAGCCAAAGAACCTAATATTATTATTATTATTATTATTATTAT
>JAODLL010030071.1:0-23367 GCA_026546735.1 Forbesichthys agassizii | reverse complement strand
ACATATAGAGAGGAGAAAAGTGAGCCCAATGAACAGGAGCACAACACGGTAACAAAAGACTAAAAGGCAAAGGGTTGGCCGTCTGAAGCCAAAGAGGAGAATAGAAGGGTAACTGTTGTTCTGGGGTTGGTCTCCGCAAGGGCTGCGTCTTGTCACCAATCCTGTTTGTGATATTCATGGCCAGGATATCAAGGCGTAGTCATGGTGGGGAGGGGTTGCGGTTCAGTGGCCTCAGAGCTGGTTAATGTGACTTGGGAAAGAGACATTTGAGTTCCCCAGCTGGAGCTGCTGCCCCCGTGACCAGACTACAGATAAGGGGGTGGATGGATCCATGGATGTTCTTCTGCCAGGCTGTTGTGACCATTATGGACTAGACAGTGGTTTTCCTGGGACCACTGAGATTTTACCCAGCACAAAAGCTTTGTGTGTAATTTGGACTTCCTTCTTTAGTCTTGGGTTCATTTAGCAAAACTGAACCTATGATGTATTTAGTGCTGCTTCGTATTGGAAACACATTAAGGCATGGAAGTAATATCATAATTTCTTCAGCCATGAATAAGTAATACTGTACTCCTTTCAGGCTAACTTAGAAAATTACACATTTACATATTGTGATAATATATGGTTATTAACTTTATTTAAAAAAATCTTTGATTGCAATAGAGCCTCAGTTTGAAAGCTCCATCCAGGCTGCTGTAATCAGACCACTGGATTGGAGCTAATGTAGGTCTTCATTCAAGCTTATCAGGAGGTTATAAAGTGGTGTAATAAAAAATGGAAGTGCTCAATTCCAGGTTTTAACCTGTCCTGTTGTAAATGTTCTAAATCCAAACCTAGTGTCTGAACCGGTCACTGGAGTTGAACTAGCTTATCAATAAGCGGGTGACACCAAAATACAGGTTAAGAACAGGAATAACTTGTCTGCGGTCATTACATGGTGTAAATACCAGAAACCTTTTAGAATACAATGGGAAATAATGTATAAATAAAAAATGCAAATCATTGTACATTTCACTCTCTCCTCTTGGTGTTTTATATATATTTATACGTACAAGTATATATATATATTTTTTAATTATTATTATTATATTATTATGTATATTGTCCCGGCAGTATTTCTTGTCTATTCATTCATTATGATTCTCTTCCATTGTTTTGCTCTTCTCGTACTTTTCACCCCGCCATCTTGTCCGTACATTCTTCTTGTCCGCTGTCCTCTTGCCCTTTGGCCCAGGAGAAGACAGACGGGGGTCTCTCAGGAGAGGGAGAGAGGGAGCTTTCATGTGGTGTGACCCCGGGACCACTCCAGGCCCACGTAACCTTGGAAACTCATGAGAATCAACTTGTGTGGCCCCTTGCCTATTTCAGCCATAAGTAATTGGTGCACAAATAGTGTGCATTCTCAAAAAAAGGTAACATTTTAAAGGCAAATGTTTGTATATATTATTTGTTCTTCTTTTTGTCAAGTATAAACTATTACACTATGGACTGCTAACAGACACTAGTTAACAGCGAGGAATTCTAAGATAGCTATCAATTTTTAATTTAATTTTTTTTTATTGCTTTAGATTTCCAGCTGTTATTTTTTCCCCCAACAACTGAAGTCGCGAAAAACTGTAGTCTACTACCACTGGATCCCCCCCAAAGAATCATGTTTTATTATTATTATTATTATAAAGTTGAAAAGTTCTCAAATCTGATCTATCGCTGGGTAATTGAGCATAGCTCCGCACAATGTCGGCGAGAAACGCTGGCGTCCGAATTAATTGGAACGTGCCTCTTTGAACACGTCGGCGGTGTGAATGCAGGGCAACTGACCTGCACATCCTGAAATTCACACAGGCTCACGACCTAAACACACACAGACATATACAACAGTCGTTGTGCAATTGTCTTCTGTAGCTCAGTCGGAAGCACACACACACAATCATCGATGTACTCTCACACGCTGCCTTCCCTGCCATGTAGGCCAGATTGACTCCAGACCTTAAAGCTATGCATTCCACCAGGATATCAGCCGTCAGCCTTTTTAAAAAGTAATCTTTTCACTCTGATGGACTGAAATAGAATCAGCTCTTTCTATAAAACGGTTAGATCTTTAGCTTTCCTGTAGTAAATCCCCCCATAAGAATTAGCCCTGTGGGAGACATCACTTTCCCTTAATCAGAAGAGTTGTGAAGCAGTACTTGAATCAGTTTTTCTCTTTGCTACTGTTATTGTTTTTGTTGTTATGGTTATTGTTATGGCTCAAGAACAAATACGTTATGGCTCCTTACAAAAAAATACTACACTTTAATTTGAATTGTATTTCTGTGAGTATACCTTAGTATATAAACTACACCTTTGTTAAGGTACTTTAAGTATACTCACATGTATACCAAGACTTTGGCCCACTGTCACAGAGCGAGGTTAGGGCGGGTGCAGCCAGAAGCTACACACACACACACAGGTGGAGGAGAGACAAGCGTTTAATAAGAGCACAGAACAGCGCGTAACAGTGGCAGAGAAACATACACAAATGGCAACAGAGGCAACGCAAACAATACCTGACCAGGGAACAAAAGAAGTAACAGCCATTATAGCCCCACATTCGCACAGCTGACAACCATCAACAGTGATTGCAGACAGCACGTGTGGATGTGGGGCACTGGGAAAACCGAACGGTGTCCAAATCCCGGCGCAACCCTGGTCATCACACCCACGTTTCAGGTTATTCAAGTGTACTTTTGAATACTATAAAATACAATTTGAATAATGTAATATTAATAGTGTAATTATGTTCTATGTCACGTGAGCAAAGAACAGAAGAATCAGATAATAGCTCATTATGATGAGTGTCAAGATAAGAAAATCAAGATAAATGAAACTGAAAATCACTGGACTAATTATACAATTTTAGATTAATGTTTTTGTGTGAAATGGAGATATCACTGATTTAATTTCGAGAATGCCTTTTCAACGGACCAACACCAGTAAGGCTAGTACAACAACTAGGTTAGCTTAATAGTTGTACCGGGCCGGATAGTATTGCTGAAGTGGGATGGCTATAGCCTACTTTTCAACATGGATAAACTTGTTTTGGTCAGTAGACTACCTACGTTACGTGATGAAAGCACCTGCACATATTTATACCCTGGCTGCATGCATGTGTCATAAGACATTCATTATTACACAGGCAATTGGCATGCTGTCACGTCAATGTCGTTTTCAAAGATAAAACTGCAGATAGTAACTGGTTCTGCTCATGACTGGATTTTCCAAGTATCTTTAGTCAGGAACCTAACGCGTCTTTCCAGGGCTGACGGAGGAAGACAGGGGGTATGCACACATCTCCAAGTTGGAAGTGGCAGCCTTAGCATGCAACATGCCAAGACGCAATGGTCAAGAACTGTGACTGTCCATTTCAGAAAGAGAACCTGCATGTTTTAAATGTCTCCCTGCTCTAACACAGCTGATTCAAATGAATGGGTCATAATAATGAGCTATTCATGTGAATCAGCTGTGTTGGAGCAGGGACATCTAAAACATGCAGGGCAGTAGCTCTCCAGGACCAGGATTGGAGACCCCTGCTATAGATAATCACGAGTTCATCCAATCACCTGTCTAATATATATTTTTTAATGCTTGCCCTTTTCCAAAATGTTTAAATGGATGGCTTCCAAGATGTCTGTGTAACAAACCATCTGGCATGTCAGCTTACTGGGGACTTACAGTCCTGCATGTTTAACATGTCTCCCTGCTCCAACACACCTGGTTCTAATGAATGGGTTATTATCCTGAGAGATTTGATGTTCAAAACAAATCTGCAGAAGCCTGATAACGACCCATTTATTTAAATCAGGTGTGTTGGAGCAGGGAGACATGTTCAACATGCAGGACAGGGGCAGGGGCCCATGGTCTGACTCTAGGCATTAAAGGTATGGTCAGTCATTCATGCTAACTTCAAACTCAATTCAAAACAGTATCGCAACAGTATCATCATGCAAAGCATAGTGCTACGACTTTGTTGATACAAGTGGTGTTCGCCACTTTGTTCATGTTCCAATTTACGGAGCCAGGGCTCAAATATCTCCTCGCATTTTGCTAGCTCACCTTTATCTGTGCGTTATAATAATTTGATACTTCTACACAACCCTGGCTCTGTAAATAGTAGCAAGCAAAGTGGCGAACACCGGTCACATCAACAAAGCTACGCTTTGCTTCACAATGCATTTCTATGTGTGAGGTGGCTGACCGCGAAGCGATGCTGTTTTGATTTGATCTTAGTTAGCAAGTTAGCAAGAATGAATAACCCTGTCTTTAAGCAGTTGTGTTTTATAGCGATGAGGGGTGCTATGCCTGCAAACCAGCTGCAATAGACACCCCATTCAAAACATCCTTATTGGTTCTACTGTCTGACATACTGACATTTTTTTTATGATGCCACACTCATATGGTGCATATGTAATTCTATATTTTTCTAATAATGTCAATATAGTTAGTTTGTACTATTATTTGTCATGACGTAACAACCATGCAACATTGTGTCAATGAGCAAATCCTTTGTAAGTACAAGCCGCCATTCTTACCCCGTGTGTCTATCTATACGTCTATGGGCAGGCAGGGGGCCTCCAGGAACAGTATAAATGCTTCCTTCACGTCGTATCGGAATTATGGTAAATACATGGACATGAATGCAAAGCACATGAAGTACAGGTCGTAATTCTGAAATTCTGTAATAATTTTGATACCAGAATTCCCGAGTTGGTGACCTTTACCCTTACAACATGGCAGAAACTAAATTGTCTATCCATGATTTAGACACTTGCGACACAGAGTACATGTATACAGGAGTAGAGGAATTTAATGTTGATCTGTTACAGCTTTGTCTGACATGATTAAAGCTGTTTTTTAATAAGTTTTTATTTTGTTGTAGGTACCAAACACAGATCTGAAACATACATGGGAATTGGGAAATAAATGAATCATGAAATCTAACGTGTGCATTGTTAAGAATAACATTAATTTCATATGGCTCTGACACAAAGCACCTGAACAAGACATACTTGTACAAGCATGTGAAGGCAGTATGATCCATGCTGCACTAAGGCTGCTGGGACTTGAAACAGTTAAGGCAGATAACTGGTAAAGGGAAGTGGCCAGGGCAATAGAAGGAAGTAGAATATAAAAGGAAAATGGGGCAGAACTACAGAAGGGCCAGGCAAAACATTAAAAAACTACAAACCGACACACTTGAGGAAAACTGAACTGTGGTAAAAAATAGGTGTGTAAGTACTATTCCCCTCATGAACTCATAGGGAATTTGGCACTCTGTTTGTGTGTGTGTGTGAGTTTGCGTGTGTATGTTTCAGCTGTCTATGTTTGAGTGTAAACACAGATGTAGCAAGGCGAGAATATCAGCTCCAGATGCTGATTTCTGCACACTGTCTCACATGCAGTGTGCAGTCAGTCCTAACATGGGAGCGCATCCAAATTGGATGGGAAGTGGATACATTCCATGTCAGCTCTATGTCTGCATTGCATGCAGTGTGCAATGGCCGTACATCTATGTATGCACGTATGTAAATGACATGGGCTTTATTGTTTCAGAGAGGGGACACAAACTATACATAAACAATGTATGCATTGCATACAGTATACAGTAGTACAATAAGTCCTTTGTTAAAATGTATGTACTGTGTGTGTGTGTGTGTGTGTGTGTGTGTGTGTGTGTGTGTGTGTGTGTGCACGAGCAAGTACTGTAGGAATGCAGCTGGTTTAAAAATCCCACAGCTGATGGAACAAATTATTTTTAAAATATCTGTTTGATTAGGTCTTCCTAGGGTAAATGTACCTCCTCCCTGATGACAGGAGTCGAGAGTTCTGCATGAAGATGGTGTTGCGTATCCGCAAGAATGTCCTTTGCCAAACCAACAGATCTTGGCAACAGTTAAAATTGACGGGATAAAAGACGAATAAAACATTTTCAAGAGCGACCTGTCAACGTTAAAACCCCTTAGCTATCAAGATAAACAGCCTCTGATTGGCCTTCATGTAGATTTATTTTGTCATTCAGCCAAAGTACCTGCTTGTGAGTGTGTGTGTGTGGGGATATTATTTAAGACATTAAAAGTATCCTGTTTCAAGTAAAAACATGTTTTGTCTTACAAAACTTGAGCTGCCAGTATGAATCATCACCCCGTTTGATTACATTGGACCATGGAGCTCATTGTCCTGCAGCAGGTTGACAGTCACCGAATCATCAGCAAACCTGATTATAAACATGTTCCCCAAATATACCGAGTCAAACACATGCACATCTGATATAGTGTCAGTAACGAGGGATCTTTTGAGCTCATTGTTTGTGACCTCATTGTCAGGAAGTGGACCAGGCAACATATAAAGCCAACGTCAAATAGTATAATATGTTGGAAACTGATGAGAAATCAGGATGCGTGGTGTTCTGTCTTTGTCTTTTCAACAGTTCTCAGACGTTCATTTTATCAATCTGAATATGACTGCCATTTTCAGCAACTTTGAACTAAAATAGCTAAAATCATGGCAATCAAATCTCAAATATGATCCTGACAGAATCCCATCTTGCCAGCTATGCTCTTGTGTCGGACCAATCTGCATCCTGTAAAGAACTGCTGCCAAGTATTTTTCCTAAAATTTTTTCCAAGTCGTTTCCAAGGACAACTTCTTAGATGGTTGTGTAACAACCAGCCATCTGGAGCATCAGATTAGGATTTCCTAGGATAATTGAGTGGAAAGCAGCACAGTTTGAGTCAGCGTAGCCTCTGTCGCACTCCTCCTTTTTGAACATGGTGATGCTGTCTGCCATCTCGAGGGAATAACACCACATGTTTTCATCAGGTAACGTCTCAGCAACTAAAAAGTTATGATTATATTGGAGTCTGGTTGCTTTGTTAAAAACAGTCCCAAGAGCCATGTTCATAACAAAGCACTCATTTACATCCATAATGACCAGTACATAGTCAAAATATGGCCAGAACATTTTTTGAAAGAAAGTGATAAGAAAAACCATCAACACAACTTCTGTTGCGTATTGCCACAAAACGTGCAGCGACAGGTGCACCTGTTGAAGCAAAAGTGCTTATGCTGCGTTCCAGACAGCTTGGAAGTCGAGAACTTCTAACCTACTACAAAAAGCACAACTGAACGTCACTCAGTTGGAGTTCCTGCTTGTGTGCTCGGGGCAAATGCATCGAAACCGACTTCTGGATTGACGTCAAAATCAATGGAAGCACCCTTGGAGGTGTCTACAGTATGTAAACGGTTGTCGGGCATGAAGCATTACAACACTATGGCACATTTACACCATCTTATTTAAAAAGACAAGCATCCATTGAAGATAGAAATGCCATATTTTGCACATACTGTACATAACAACCATAATATTGCAGCATCAGAATGCTGCAAATCTTGGAAATAATGGACCAGACTCCCTATAAGCACGGCATCAGCTGTTGTTAATTAAAAAAACACAGGTTATGCAGTGCAAATCAGCCAACTGGCCTCATACCCAGTTACAGCTGTCAGTGCAATAACGTCTCTAATCACCCTACGCTGCCTGCTCAAATTAGATTGGTTGCTGGCTGTGAAGACAGGAGGTTGTCTTTCAAGGGTTCTCAAAGGATTTTGAAACTCAACCCCCAAAAAACATGACAGACAGATAGACAACATGTCTAATTTTAAACCATTAAAATGAATCCAGTCTCTTTCAGGTCCCTTCAGACAACACAGCTACCTACCCACAAGAGAAACCAGTCAGTAAGGGACGTTTATCAATGACGCACAGTCGAGGCTGAATGAGTACAAGCAGTGATTGAACACACTCAGACAACCTGAAACATGTTCTCTTGCCCCTTCATAACTCTGTAATTGCTTGGCTTTGGGAATTGAGTGAGAAGGATGACAACAACAAGAAAGAGGAATGCATATTAGGAAGACTAGGGTGGGTGAAATATACATCTTAAGATGAAGACAACATGGCATAGGAGAGGATACAAAGTACAAGGGACCAGCTGAGCGAGAATCAAACACCATAACACAAGGGAGAAAAGTGTTGGGAAATCTAACTGTAGGCCGCATTCTCCATTTCCCACTATCTACGGTTGGGCCTCAGGCAGCTAATAAATTGAAGGGAATGTGGATGTAAATATAGTACTGACATTTGTAAAGATTATCCCGGTACTCGAGAGGCACACTGTTGACGTTTTCGCACCTGCTCCGCCGAGATAGAGGATCTGGATTGTCCAAACCCTTACCGAGAAGAGCAGGGGGAGGAGACATGCAGGACCGAGGATGAAAGGGGGGAGGAAGGAGAGAGGACACACGAGAAGAGACAGGAGGGAGATGGGGAGTGGACTTTGGGAGATAAACAACTTTTCACATCTTTGCTGGGCTTTTATAAGGAGATGGTAAATGACTCTGCTCCGCATGAATAATGCATCCCTTCAACGCAAACCAAATGAAAGCCGACAAAGAGGCTTTAGCTTGACTCAGCTCTTTTAATAATCTCCTTCTTGTTCTGACATAGCGGGGGTTAGCCACGCTGGCCTATGTGTGTAATCTGGACCACGGGGCAGCCTGTAGAGGATCACTAGCAGGGATTATGTGAGGGCTCAGCAACTCTGATAAACACTGGAGCCTGACCATGACTTGGCGAGGTCAAACTGGTGGAAAGTCAAATTAGCGCGGACAAATTTGCCAGTGGAAAAGGCCCACAAAAGAGTAAACATGGCTGCAGCGTTTGGATGGGATAAAATACACTAGAAACTAAGAAATAAACAACCCCCCCCACTCAGTATCATTGTGTAGTGCTGATCTTCTGTAGATTTAGCACTAGATCCTCATTAAAAGAACACTGCTGAAAAGAGTCATCCTAATGTTTCCTGCCCTCACAGCATGAGACAACATAAAACATGGAAAAGTGTTTGTATGTGTGTAAACTGTACACTGTACAACACACACATATTCAGTGTTTTGCATACCAGTAAACATTTTTGCATGTAATATTTATGATCACCCAAAATGTGATCAGTAGTACTGCATCAATATATGTATATTATACTAAGAAGTAATGAAGTGGATCTTATTTGTTTTTATTGATTTATTGTAGTACATTTTTATTGCATAATAATAATACATAATATTTAATTTACAGTAATATTCAGCCCATAGACTTGCTGGTGCTTGGTGGTGGCTGACAGAGGAGGGTCTTGTGCTGGTGGTGGCTGACAGGAGGCCATGGCAATGGTGGGGTGGCAAGTGACGCTGGATGATAATGGTGGCAGATGGCCCTGGCTGTGTTAGGCTAGCAGCTGTAGCAGTGAAGGGGGATGCGCGTTGGGGTAAGGGGGATCAAACCTCCTCACTGCAGATACTATTGGCTGACAGGCTGGGAGGGGGGGGGGGGGCGTGAATGAAAGAGAAAGAGTTGAGGGAGAGAACTGGGAGGTGCAGTGTTCTCCAGAAGAGCCTGCACACAAAGGCCCAGGCTCTCCTCCTCCACCGCTACAGCTTCACCGAGATGGTGGTGTTCTCCTCTCTCAGGGCATTGATGTTAACATGGAGCTCCTCGGTGGTATGACGGAGGCTGTGGTCAGGCCTGGAGCTCCTCCCTGGACACCAAGAGAATGTTGTTCTCTTCTCTCAAGGCCATCTGGGCAGTCCGGAGCTCAAGGAGCTCCTATTGAGTTCCTCCTTAGGGCCCTCCATGCCAGTAGGGCCTTCATAGGGCCTTCCCTGTCAGTAGGGGCCTCTTTAGGGCCCTCCACGTCAGCAGGGACCTCCGTAGGGCCCTCCATGTCAGTAGAGCTTCTTTAGGGCCCTCCACGTCAGCAGAGACCTCCATAGGGCCCTCCATGTCAGTAGGGCTCCTTAGGGCCCTCCATGTCAGTTAGTGCCTTCGTAAAGCCCTCCATGTCAGTAGGGCTACTTAGGGCCCTCCATGTCAGTAGGGCTCCTTAGGGCCCTCCATGTCAGTTAGTGCCTTCGTAAAGCCCTCCATGTCAGTAGGGCTACTTAGGGCCCTCCATGTCAGTAAGGGCCTCCTTAGGGCCCACCACATCAGTAGGGGCCTCCTTAGGGCCCTCCATGTCAGCAGGGGCCTCCTTAGGGGTCAGCTGTTTGATCTGTGGACACACGGACAGCATTAGCTAGGCCTTTTCCTTCTCATTCTTTACACAAGGCCCGCAGACTGCCCTCTCTATTTAATCTGGTCATGATACACAATGCACTGCAAGCATGGTGCAATAGATCATTTATTTCATGTTTTAGACAGAATCACAGGCATATATAGTACATACATATTAATTATCACAATAGTTATATGAATACAATGTTGAACTGTTGTAACAATGCATATTAACATGGGAGCAGATCCAAAGTTACTGGTTACTGTGCATATCATG
The DNA here is from genome assembly GCA_026546735.1 of Forbesichthys agassizii. Lineage (NCBI taxonomy): Eukaryota > Metazoa > Chordata > Actinopteri > Percopsiformes > Amblyopsidae > Forbesichthys > Forbesichthys agassizii. The sequence goes on along the minus strand of JAODLL010030071.1, from coordinate 12,949 downwards.
TAGAAAAAATATTGTTTTAATTCAATTAAACTGCTGCGTGTGTGTAAAAAAGTATGTAAGTTGTTCTGTCTGGTTGGTTAACTTTGTGCTAATTTACAGCGAGCCATTGATGAGTTTGGCGACTACGAGTGGCAGGACAAATGTTCTCTACATCTTCTTTACGATAGCTATCTTATAATTCTCACTCTAGTGCCTGTTCGTATATAGTAGTGCCTACTATATAGTAGTATACAATAGTAGTAGTAGTAATAAAGTGCCCATATATAAATATATATTAGACCTATAATCATAAACGTGTAATGTTTTCTGTCCAGAATCTGAAACACTGGTTGCCAAAGAAACCAAACACTGCCTTGCAAGCGGCCAAAACCAATCCACAGTCCATTCTGCAAATATTGTTTTGTTATATATATATATATATATATAATATGTATTGTATACTTCAGGTCAGTTTAATGTCAATTGTACACTATCACCCACAGAATATTCTCAAAGAACATTTGAATCCCCTATAGTGATAACTGTAAGACATTGCACTAAATGTATAACTCTAAACATTAATAGGCTACAGGAGGAGCGAGGGAGAAGACAACAGAGAACGAACACGTTGAGAGTCTTGTTGTTTAAGTTCAAGAAACCAGAGAGCGGTGCACAGACAGAGGACGGCCCATGAGAGAGAGAGAGAGAGAGAGAGAGAGAGAGAGAGAGGTTCACAATGAATCATTATGCCATGAGAGAGAGAGAGAGAGAGCGAGAGAGAGAGAGGTTCACAATGAATCATTAAGCCATGCTTGCGTGAAGGGAGGGGGGAAGAAGGGGTGAAGGATGCACCGGAGCCATTGGTGCAACACAGTGTGCAAGGATGGGAGAGACAGTGTGTAAATTCTGTGCCTGGGGTCACCTTGCATCTGGTCGTGTCCTGGTGAAGCTTCACATCTACTCCTCTCTGCTCTGCGCTTCCTAATTCCTCCAACATCTTGTGCTAGGACAAACCATGTTATCCAGCCCAAACCAGCACAGGGTTCTGCTGGGTACACCCACTCACTTTTGAAACACGGCCAACAGGCATTACAGGTAGGCATACTGTCTCATGGTCTAACACCCACAAGTACAGAGAGAAACTGTGCCAGAATGCAAGCTCAGTGCTTAGTACTTTTCCTTACCAGTGCAGTATTCTAGATTTTGATTTCCAGCCAATATCTCTACTGTGTGTGTGTGTGTGTGTGGTTGGTACACCTGATGTTCCAAACAGCAAACAAATCATGTCTTAGTAGCAACAGTATGTTGCTGTCAAACATTTGCAGCATTTGGTTTCTTGTGATCGTGTTATTACATTAACTGTAAACCCATAACTTCGACCTGTTTGACCACCAGACCTGTGTGTTTTCTGGAGGATAACATACATGTGTGTTAACAGTAAAACTGCTGTTGACATTTGTTTACATAATTTGTAGCCTGATTAAGCATGGCAGCCTCATACAGTAGCATTTACTCTCAAATGTCATATGACTATTTTGTCTTTGCTATATTTTCTCTATTACTATCTATATCTTATTATTTATGCTATTAGCATTATGGATTGAGTGATATGTTGGTAAAGTGTGTTAGCCCTGATAACATGCTGCTGTCAACATTCTAACAGAATGGTGTACTAAGTTACTAAGTACTAAGAAATGGTATAGAACATATAGCACTGGTAATGGCAGAACAAACCAGATATTTGGAAAAGGTGCATATTTAGAGAAGAGTGCCCATTTCGCACAAATGTGTTGATAGAGCCTGTTAGAATGCATGTTTAGAATGTTTTCCATTTACAGTATATACAATTGATCATATATTTAATCCAGATAATTGTCTTGTAGTAAGGTGGCACACGGGATTTCAACCTAAGCAAAAATCTATTGACTTGCCAATTAAGTGACTGAGGCAATTATAGTTTGATAGTTTTGTTTTGGAGAGCTAATGATGGTGAATAAACTGAATATTGCAATCAGAGGGTCTGCTGCAATTTGTAGAGACATTTACACTTTGTGAGACAGTGTCGAAGAAAGTAAATTATTACTAAATTATACAGTACAATTGGATTTTATATTCAATTATTCTTATTCAAATTCTTTGTGTCAAATGACCATTTTCAGGTGATTTAACTATAACATCTCATTTGTGTGATTTATGAAGTCTTCTTAATATCCTCCATTCAAAATAGATGTTCTAACACAATGGGCACTCTGAAACCCAAAGTGGCATCTCTGGTACGATATTACAACTATTTTAAACACTACAAATATACAGTATTAGCACACTGGAAGTAACTTCCAGGCGGACTGTGGGCATATTTACAGCCATGTCATTGGTTGGTAGTACTGTTTCAAGGCTGAACGTTGATGAACAATGTACAGTTGCAACGGTCTGAGAGCTGGAACAGGGAGAAGGACAACACCAAGATGGAGGCTATTGAAGGCCACTCAGTGCGAATAGCTAGGGCGAGGTGCAGCTGATAGGGCAAAAGGTGAAGACAACTGGCCCTCAAGATGAGAACCAAGCTGGACTGGATAGGACTGACAGAACCCCAACAGACCAGGGCCCAATTTTCCAAAGTGCTACGATGATCTTAAGATGCAATTAAGTGCCACTTTATTTTATCGGTACGTTTCTCGAAAGCATAATTGTTTAATTGACACTTTAATTATATTGTAGATTAGCGAGTGGTCTGGACCTCTCATTAGTCCATCGTAACAGGAACGTTGCTGTTTTTGTACATCATCGCCTTCCTCAACGGGTTAAAAGCAACAGCAAATGAAAACATTAAAACGCAAATAAATGCTGGCTAAAAGCTTCATTGACAATTTATTTACACTGGACATCTGTATGAACTTATCCTAAACATGCAAAACGACAGAGCAGACTAGAATCAGACATTATTAGGCAGGTATGATGAGGTGAGGTACACCATACAATGAGCTACAATGTTTAAAACAATAACTTTACGAGAAAATGTCGAAGCCGTTTTCTTTTCAACTCTCTGAACGTTACTGGCCCCGTTTCCCCATAGCGACGCACTTAAGATGGTTTAACATTGCATGTTGCCTTAAGAGTCTGTTTGCTACGACAGACTTATGCCTGTTTCCCAACCAGCACGTAACTTGCTCGTTAATAAAGAGCATCTTCAACCATGCGTTACGGGAGCTGTCCAAGGTAGCATGCTATTAAATTAATTTGGAGATTAACATTCAGGGCAAGGGGGCTGGGATAGAGCCATCACTACAAACCTAAAAGCACGAGAGGTGCTGCAATGTTTCTTTTGCTCAGTAACGTTCAGCAAGAGAAAAAAAAATGGCTTCAACTTTTTCTCATAAAGCACATTATTGTTATACACATTCCTGGCCATCTCATCATACCTGCCTCATAATAATGATTGATTATAGCTCATGCCTGCGCTGCCATTTTGCATGTTTAACAATAAAGTTTATGCAGATATACATTTACCATGGTGTAAATAAATTGTCAATAGCTTTTAACTAGCATGTATTTGCGTTCTAGTGTTGATTTGAGCCTATTGAGGGAGGCACTGTCCCTCTTAATCTACGATTAATTTAACGTGGCACGTAAACCATGATAATTTCGGAAAATGTGCCGATTAAATAATGTGGCACTAAAGTACATCTTAAGATCATCGTGGCGCTTTGGGAAACAGGTCCCTGATTGGTTAACTTTTGATTCTGACACTAGGCACTGTTGGCCAAAAATCGTTTTATATGTATTTTATACTAGGATAAAGATGATTTCAGATGGCCTAAATGGTGCGCTGACCCACTGGGAAAATGCACAGTATACCAAATTACCAGTCCTGTTCTGGTGACTGGTGATATTTAGAAAAACTGGAAATGTCACTGCACAACTTTGTGAACAAGTCTTTTGAACAAATCTTTTCATTGAACAGAGTGAAATGATTTGATCATATTCTATCTGCCATATCTAGTAGCAGATAGTACTGGCACTGTGAAAAGCTGAAAATAATATTAAATGCAATGTACTCAGGCAACACCAAAACACTTACAGGCAAGAAATCATCAAGTTGCTGTCATTATAATCAAGCCATTGTACTGAAAGCACTCGACTGATTATGTGTGTGAAGATTATTTTTGCTGTCATTAGATACAAGACATGAAATACAGTACTGGAGGAGAAGAAGCAACATTTACACCGGGATAACCAAACCCCATCAATTATCAAAAGGCTTAAGATAGACAATTAGCAATATGATTGCTTTTCAAAAGCAGATGTACGAAATATGAAGTAATTCATTACCCAAGACACCTATATTGAATATAGGAAGGATTTCCCAAAATAATAATATTAATACTTCAATATACTCAAGAAACAAATGGAGATAATGACACAGAAGAGATGAGAAGTGAGATGACTAAACAAACACAATATGTGAGAGCCCAGTAACCATGAAAGCTGAGGAATGGAGTTTACATGTTTGTGGCTTGTGCTATAAAGGTGGCTCATTAGCTGTGTGTTGTCAGGGTGTTAAATCAGGCTCGGACAGGCCTTTATTGTGGTGTTACCTGCTAAGAGATGACAGATTCCTGGGGGCTGGGGTGTCTAATACAGCATGGCGCAGCAGTACCTCATCCATTACAGAGCCAACACGGCTCCCGTCAGACAGAGTAAGGGTGCCCAGAGTATACATACAGTATACAACACAAGAGGAAAGACCTTAATTGAACTCTGGATGCACAAACACACACAGTAGGCTTCAGCAAACTTTGGAAGAAGTTCGTGTATAGAGTACACACACACACACACAAACACTCGTACACAGCTTGTAAAATAATGCGTGTGGGCATTATACTGTATTGACAACTGCACTCAGAAGTAGCACAATGGCAGTTGACACAGAGCAAAGCAAGTTGGATATCCAATGTGAGTACATTTGCATATTGTTAGTAGACAGAAACAACTTTCTGGAACAAGCCAAACCTTGGGGTTGCTTGGGGTTGCATTGTGTGGGTGTGGCCACCCACATTGCTCATGGAATTAAAAAGGAATTAAACCAAATGTAATCGACAGTAATAGAACGAAATAATATTGTGGCAATATGAAAAATATCTGCCTTATCTCAAAGCATACTAACCTTAACCCCCACACTAACCTTCCCAACAAACCTAAAGTAATTAGTTATATGTTGCTTGACAGCCTGACTGTCGCTATTAAGATGTCTGCAGTAGCTATAGATGTATCAATCCAAAGTAGCTGTTTTCAGGCATTATGTCAGAGTATAGAAAGGTATCCCTTTCATATTCATCAAAATATGGTCAAGGCTGCATATTCCTTTGACTCATCTCAATAATCTGCTCAAGAAAATATAATTATTAAGGTTTGACGCATCCGAAGGCTTTTTGAACACACATTCAAACATGGTACATTTGAATGACCGCATCTTGAATAGGAATTAGGCAGAAGTACATGGTCCAGACTAAGACATTTGCAGATCACAATTCAATCCATTAAAATGCATGGAGTAAGGCAATTTACATACAGTATGTGCTTAGCGGATTGTTTCATTTGCCGTTTAGGAAATCTGTTTCATGCATTTGTTGACAGGAAAAACAGGTTTTCAGGCGACAGTGTGAAGGTGGATCAACGGGGGACGTATAAAGCAAACTCTTATTGAGAACACTGTACACTTACTGAGACCAAATGGTCCATTGTTGTGTTGTAAATGTGTAGTTCCAGTCTAATTTATCCCATGTAGGTCAGAGAATGAGGCAGAGAGAAGCTCTATTAAACCTTCTGCCTGCATTTAGATTATGAACAAAGTAATTAAAGGGCTGTGGAGGTTGGGGCCATGAATTAGTCCACCGAAATGCTGCTCATAACTTTGTTTCCTCCAGCTCTATTGATTCCTAACCACTTTTACAACAATCTGCTACTTTACAACCCAAAAGTGAGTGCAAGGAAGTCATTGAGAAAAGAAAAGGAACTCATAACTGTGTTGGAGAAACAGATGTGTAGGTTTTTTTATGCTATGTGGTTGCCTTTTCACAGACTGATATAGATTTTATATAGAAACTCAAAGGGAAAGATAAAAGTGAGGCTATAAGCTATTCATCAGACATCTTCGTTTCTGTTTTGTAATTGGAAACTGAAACCAAATACAGTACTTCTCACATTTTTGGATAAGGTAGACTTTTATGGAGTCTTGGAAGTCAAGGATCACCATATGTTCAAGGCTATGAAAATATAATTGCATTCAGACTTAGATCTGGCTACCTACTTAAGGTGATATTGAACACTCATTAAAACTTCAACTCTAGCTTTTGTACCTTAAATATACGTGCTGAAATTTAGGAATGATGTCATCTTTTGCTCTTGGTACAGAATGAAACAGAATCTACAGTATCAAGTGTTTTCAACCTCTGTATACATTTTTTAAAACATATAGACTACAACTTATGAAAACATGAAAAGTCCTTAAAGTGTGCTGCATGGAGCACGCTAATAGTGCTCCTACTATATGCACTACTAATGCAAACTTTAAATAGGTTCTGTAAAATGCATTACATACATTTTCCTAAATGTTTTTTTTATTCCTCTTGAAGACATGACAATTCCAAATTGTTAGAAGAATCTATCTTATGTTTACTGTGCAATTCTTAGGAATATGGTGCTTACATATTAACAATAGACATAAAACAATACTCAACTAGCTCATTAATAAAACAAGAAGATGATTCACATTTGACATGTGCTCGCTATAAGCGTATTGCTTATAGTGAAGTAAGTTTTAGCATATAGCATATACTGTAGCATTCGAGAATGACCAATCATTTAAACATTTTACTTAAATGCTTCTTCAGAGGCACAACACACGAACCAACCGGCCAGAGAATGAAGAGAAAATGCAGACAGAAGAAGAGTCAGGAATCGTATTGGTTCGATTTAGACAAACAATTCAAAACATTGACAATGCTAATAGGTTCATAGGCTAATGCAGTGTTTGACCATAACATCAATACAAAAATGACAAATGAGACATTTTCACCTGTAACAGAAAGCTTAAAAGTCTATTTTCTGTGTATTTGTGGGCAAAGCCATATTCCTTTGGTCTCTAATACAATCGGGTCATTTCTATATTGATTTCTGCTCCGTCTACATACCTGAAATGTAATCCACAGTATTTAAATGGAAATGCGACACAGAAAGAACATCCCATTTCAAGCACTTCAAACACCACACACCATATCTGTCATCTTTGTGCGTCTGTTCAATTTCGTATTCCAATTTAGACAAGTAGTTGTCACTGGATCAGCGAACCCCATTGAGACTGTTAATTGCTGTACAAAGAAACGTTCGCATGCATGTGGTCTCAGCCACATGTGCACTACAGGCATGTGCATTAGCATCAGCAGCGCCAATTATTAAGTACTGCGTCTCTCTGCAGCATGATGAAGATGTCGGGGTTCCCTTGGCGACCAGATATTCATATCCTAATCTATTAATGTGCTGTTACATAAGCACAACATAACCACCATCCATAGTCCCGCCTTCCCCCGCCCTCCCAAAAACCCACCTCAGACAGCAGGTCTGTGGTCAGTTAGAAACTGTAATTTGATGGATTCCTGCAAAGGCCCATACCACCACAATGTGCCTAACTCGGCCCAGTGGAGTTCCAATGATAGGGTACAAAGGTTTTTCACAGTCATTCTTCTTAGTTCTCTACAAAGGGGGGTGAGGTTTGTGTGTGTGTGTGTGTGTGTGTGTGCGCGCTACAGAGAAAGAGCGCTGCCATTTCTTTTCTCTGTGGCCCGGCCCTTCACTGTCTCCGGCCAACTCCTCCCCACAGACCAGACCTCTGTGCCCCATAGCTGGCTCTCTTTCCGCCCCAGCTCAGCAGAGCTGCTGTGTTGGTACAGCCTCAGGCAGAGAGAAATGAAGCAGAACGTGGCTTGAAGTGAAAATGAGAAGGAGAAGTTAAATCCTTTTGCCTGTCTCTCCCTGCAGGCCTAACAGTCATGTCATGGCTAAAACTGAACCGAATCTTGATCTAACTCGCTTCATTGATGTTTACTTAAGTTCCTATGTTTGGTATTAAGTATTTAGTATTCAGCAAAGTAGTTGGATCCAAATTGAGTGTAAAAAGCATACATCAAGTTCTGCAACACTGATTTTAATTTGGGGCACATAAATATACAGAAGATTGAGTATTGACTCAAAAGGCTTTACATATTTACCTCCTTCACCCAGTTTTGCCTTTGGAGACTCAAATAAGCAATCCAACAGTGAAATGGTATTGGCAGGAAAAAGCTTGTAACCTCTTATATTAACCTTCCATTTTCAATACATTTTATAATCAAATCATTTTTTGTGTGCAGAATTTCCTATTACCATAATTGGTTTGCAATAGGTAATTGCATACAATTGACATGGTTCTCATGTATATCAAACCATTCACTTACCGTGTCTAATGCAAATATGACACTGCAAGATCACGTACTGTACATCGACACTGTCAAAGCTACTACACAGATGGGAACTGCAAACCTTACTTTGCTACTGAAGGTATTACTGGTTGGTTGATGGATTTCTCAGAGTTAGAACACAGCTTTAGCTTTTAGTGTTTGTTTTTTTCCAATTTCAACCAGTAAATACAGAACAGTAGTCCAACAACTTTACATCTACTGCAGACACCCCAGACTACAGCATTAGTAACCTCAACTGTAAGCAATGATGTTTGTGTGCATTTAAAACTGGTCTATGTCAGGGGCACAGATAGCCCCATCTAATCCAGGTCCAGGTACCATGACCATACACACCAGCAAGTTTGTGCTCAGTGGCAGGCGGTCCTTGGGGGTCCATGGTTGGATGTTCTAAGGCAAGAGGGCAGTCTGGATAAGCGACGGTAGGTTTGAGGCGGTTCACCATGACATGCTCAGCTCTCCAACTAACCCTAACCAAGGTTAGGGGTAGTTACAGTTACAGAACATACAATGTTAGCAGACAGTGGCGTGTGTCATGATGGTTAAACATGTCTGCAATGATCGCTTTAACATAGAAATAAATAGTATACCCAAACACCATCCAAAATCTGAACAGATATATACATGACCTTTTACAAAAAATGTATGAAATGACATGTCATTTTGACATGAATGTCAAATATCACCCAAACCACCCATTGTGTCCTGCCTCACATTATGATAATGGATGGACTAAAGACACCACCCTGTGAGTTGCACTGCATTGTCCGTGTGTGTGTGTGTTCATCTTCCAGTGGGTCAATACAGATTAGCTTTGTGCTATCCACCATCGACCCTCCATTCTTCCAAGCCACGTTTGGCCTGCTGACTGACAGGCCACCACTGTACGGCAAAGCCAAATCAGGACTAAATGCATTCCTTAGGACTGCTGTTGTGTTCTGCTAGGGACCTGGCAACCCCGCTTATACAAACAACGAGCACATTCGACTAGTATGTGTTACAGTATATCACTGTAGTCGGTATGTTCAAGCCTCTGTCTGTCTGCCAGCTCTAGGAGATGACAGCACACTTATATTGTATCTGGTGTTGTTTGACCGAACGGTGAAGTAGCAGTTCCCTTAATGCTGGCTCTTGAGCATTAAAGGGTCTATCTGCACGGTAACAGTGTGCTTGTCTGTCACCTGTCATTATAGTTGCTTAGACTATCCTAGACCTTTATAGTAGCCTAAAGCCTAGACCCCGTACAAATCCATGAATCATAATGTATATTTATGTGCATATTATAGGCTAGCAAACAGTCCTAAATATTAATTACTATCATCTACCAGCCAGCATACAGTACACCCAGTCTTTTCATTTGCATCTCAGCTATTATTATACTTTTACTGCATCAAACCGCAATTTCCAAATGGCCTCTCTTTTCAGTCTGATGCCCTTTGGTTTAGCCTGATCTATAAACTAAAAGGCACTTCTTACCAGCATGTTTACACATTCCTAGATAAATATATCCATTCCCCTGTGCCAGCTTGTATTGCTGGAGATCGTGAATAGCCTCCGTGTAGCCACAACTGCCTTTACTATATTTATTTCATTTCCTCTCCTGAAGAGCACGAGAAAACCATTGGACGAAGAGAGATAGCGTTGGTCTTTATGGGGCCTCTAGGAGAGATAAACGAGTTGATGTTTATTGTACGACACCATTGTCCCCCTCCTAGTGCAGTATCCTTGCAGAACTGATTGACTATTAACACCCAACACATTTATTTTCCGTCTTCTGTTCCCGTAAAGCAGGCGCGTGACAGGGAAATGTCCTCCTGCAAGCGTCCGTCTAACACTGAATCATGTGTTGACACCGAGGCTAAGGGTTGACATATAAGCACATATGGGTTAGGAGGAGAAATGAGCGATACATTAAACACAAACAGAGACAATGCTATTACAGAGACACTGTAAAATAGAACAACAGAATGAAGGAAAGCTGAAAGACAAAAAGATACAGAACACACGACAGAATTTCAATAAACACACTTAAAGGGTGGACAGAGTCTGAAAATGTAATTTTCAACTTGTCGTTTAACAAATGTACCATTTCATTCTCAAAAGCTTGTACCTGGATCTTCTCCAAACTATCTGCATTTTCTCAAGCACTTTTTTTGTCCAGCTCTGCTACACTGAGGAGAGAATGCAGTACAATCTGCATAATTGAGTTGGATTTCTGTTCCTCTGTCATAGCTCTAATCTCAAACACAGGGAAATTATGTTTTTACTATTAAAATATGGAAATGTAGACAGCAAGTTGGCACATAAGAAAGATTAACCACAACAAATTATGGGAATATTTAGAACATTCTCCTTTAGTTGCCTACAACTCTCATTCATGTCCAGGGAATGCATGAGACTATAAATATTTTTTGAAACTTTAATATATGTAACACGGTAGACTTACACAGTAACGCAGGGTAATTTCCAAATAATAATTTACATGTACTACGGAATAATAAAACACATCTGAAAAGAAGTAAAAAGTTGGCAAGCCTAGTTCAGCTGGACAACAACAACATAGCCAATATTATGGGTCTGAAAAGTGTGCAGTACTGTTCCTGCTGTAGATGTGGCAAATTATCTCAACTCGCACAAATGTTACTGTCTTCTTCGGTGGAGTAATAGCCACGGCACCACCTACTGTCTACGTGGTGCATTTCCACTAGAATGTATCGCATGCGCTTTTTAACAAGGTTGGTTGGTCGGTCAGTCAGTTAGCGACATTTGCTCATAATGGCCTGTCCATCTACACACGGCCAGCAAAAAGTGGAGTTGGATAAATCATATACTTTCTCATTGAGCCCTAAATGCCACAGCACAAACCTTACAGAAACTACTACCAAACTACCAGAGAACCGCTTTCCTCCCAACATCTTTTCATTGCTGGAAGCATATACAGCTCTAGATACTCGGACTCTATTGCTACTAATTTTCTAACCATCTCATTTTCAGAATAAAAACATGATCTGTTCATCCACTGCAGCGTCTGAAGGCAGCATGACGTCATTGAATGTGGAAAGGCAGAAAAGTGTTTCAGGACCACCATGACACCAACACACGTGAATGGGATGTGTGTTCACTTTGTTTCTAGAATGATACAAGATTGATTTTACAACTTCCAACTAGATAAAAATTATTGCATAGCCATCATGAACTATGGGACGGGTGGATGCTCCTTTACAAAACAATACACATATAACCCACATACCAAGAAGGCACAACATACTATATATAACTACTGTACGTAACTTACGTATGTAAGTTTATATATCCACTATTTTAGGACTTACAATGCCCTTCAACATACAATTTTAATCGAAACAGAGATATTCAAAATAGCTATGAGAGAGAATAATGCTAAGTAAGAAAGGGAAAAAGACATTTGAGAGAAATAGGAGAGGAAGTTAAAAAATACAGTATAGTAGTGAGACGCAAAGGAAGGAGAATAGAAGATTGCCTTATTGGAGGTTCTTCAATATTTTACAGTTCTATTAGGAAGGCTGGTGGAGGTGCGTGGTGGAACTGGAAAGGTCAGAACACCATTAGCTCCAGCAGAGGAGCCTGTATTCCTGCCAGGTGAGACAATATGATATGAAGCTTAGCCATCAGCACCCACACACTAGAGGAAGTAAGGGCAAAAACCAAAACAGTGGAGGTGGTTTCTTCATACACTTTATGGGCAAAATACTGTATACAAATAGAATATGTCAATTTACAGAGAGGAAACATGTTTGTTGAGTTTGATGGCTTTCAGCATTTCATACTAAAGAAAATGTCTGCTGAAACCAACACATGACATCATTAGCCATGGATGGCTTATGTTGCCTATTGTATTTTGATTACCATGGACCTGACATGTATATGATTTGTAAGTATTTCTCCCCATTTACAACTAGTCTTATGCTTTAGGTCAAGCTTTGCATCAATTATGGTGTATCAATGGTTAAGTTAGAGCTGGGCGATATGTCGGTATTTAATATATACCGGTATATTTTCAAAAGAGATATAAAAATACACACTAATGTTTATATATATATATATAGTTATATTATGCGTTTATTAATTTTTTTTTAATTTGGTCATCTCTCTCTCCATTCTTGCATCTGGCCCGAGGAGTGTAGTCAGAAGCGCGTGATTTAGTACATTCAGAGTGTCGAAGGGGCGGAGACACCAGAGAAAACTCCGCTTGCACAAGTTGACACAGAGTTAGCATTTGAAGTGCATCTTTTTTCAGAGTAGCCAATGAGAGAGCAGATACTGAGTCACGTGCTCAATTTCCGCCTGTCATCCCATTAACAGCCCAGTTAAACTTTCAGTTGAATCTAGTGCTGGGACGATTATTCGACGTAACCGACGTCACCGGTTACTAAATACGTCGATTTGCTAAATGTACCGTCGACTCGGAAAAATATACCTAT
>JAODLL010030070.1:58262-77720 GCA_026546735.1 Forbesichthys agassizii | reverse complement strand
CCATCCTTACACCCCTTCCTCCTTGGTGCTAGACCTTCCTCTTAACCAATTCCTACATGTCTTATTCAGGAGAACCAGAACCTCTTTGGTAGCAGCCTGGTGGCTCTAAAAGAGGAAGATATGGACTTAAGCCAGGCACTTTGCCTTCCTGTGTCAGTCCCCGAAATACTACAGGCGAACCAGCTGCAGCAGGTGAGGACCACTGTTTACTGTTGGTCACAAGGAAAGGATTGACATTATGGAAAAAATGATAATCCTGATTTATTTTGGTCAATATTGAAATCACTATAATGTATAATTGACTTTGGAAATGCACCAAATCAAACTGAAATGTCCATTAATACGTTTCACGTTGACCTTTCACTTTCACCCTGCAAGGGGCCAAACACGAAAATTAGCATGTGCCTGTAATTCAGAACACAAGACAAAATAAGAGTTTACTTGCACAACATAATGTGCAAAAATAATAAATACATTTTCTCTCTATTATATTGTTTTTATAAATGGTAGGAGCTAATATTTAAATCACAATAAAAATGTGATTAATTGCACAGCCCTAATTGACAGTCAATGAAAATGAATACTGGGCCAAGATAAAGAAGTGCTAATTAAGTATTAATCTTTAAGTCAACATTATGTAATATGCATTGTGCATACCAATATTGGATGTGTTTTTAAAGCACACATGTAATACACAGCTACAGTAACAATGTGTCTGTTTGGCCTTCAATTGGTTTTCTAGGAGGGGGTACGCTTTTTTGTGGTGGATTGTCGGCCTGCAGAGCAATATAACGCCGGACATCTGTCCACTGCATTCCACCTGGACTCTGATCTGGTGAGTCCACTGAAAACATCCCCTGATCACATGAGACACAGTTGACATTGACTCAAGACCGCTGACCTGAAAGCATTCACACACTCGCCCATAATACAACGACAGACTGCATCTTAACCCCCGCTAATGAAACGCGGACCACCTGTCGACTACCTGCAGATACCCCATCACGCGTGGTGCTTGTCCAGGTAACGGGAGTGTGCTTTACACGGTTCCCCTCTTTTTTTCTGTTTCCCAGATGCTGCAGAACCCATCGGAGTTTGCCCTGTCGGTGAAGTCTCTGCTGGAGGCCCAGAAGCAGTCTCTGGAGTCTGGCTCCATTGCCAGTGGAGAGCACCTCTGCTTCATGGGCAGTGGGAGAGAGGAAGAGGACATGTACATGAACATGGTGCTGGCGCACTTCTTGCAGGTAGAGAGCAGTGGAGGAGAGAGAGTGTTTTCTTTTTATATTATAGTTGTTGTTACTATACATATCATTATTGCCAAGACTGTGTCCTTTTAATGATCCAGACTGTTATTGTTTTAATTATAATTGCCACTGTTGGACTATTTGTCCCATTGTTTATCATATTGTTGTTCTTATCGAATGCCCCCTGCACTCTAGCTTTGGCAATACTGTTGAAATAACTGTCATAGACAGAGAGAGACACTTACGTACTTACATGTTGGCCAACAATCTCCACTTTCAGCCGTGTGCTAACGCTTTTCTAATGGAAGGCTCTCTATTACAGAAAAACAAAGAGTATGTCAGCATTGCAAAAGGTGGTTTCATGGGTGAGTAAAGCAATCCAAAAGTTGACAGGTTTCAAAAAGACAAGTTATAGTAGGTAATACCGTGTCGTTCTCCCAGCTCTCCAGAAACACCTGGTAGACATGAACATCGATGGCCTGGACTCGTCCTACGTCCACTGGATCGTCAGCACCTCGGGCTCTCACAGCAGCCTCAGCTCTGCTGATGTGAGTCGTGAACGAATCGATCGTTGAAGCCTTGCTGCTGCCGCCATTGACATCACTTGACAGGACTTCTCATGGCTTCTTAGTTTGTGTGTACTGATGACATGTTTCATCTTCTGCTAATACAGGGAGACTGCTTGAGCCCCGGGGATGGCAAAGGAGTCAAGTCTTTGGTGAATAAAATGACCTTTGCCCTCAAGTCGAGGTCGGTGAATGTAAAGGAGAAGATGATCAGCTTTATTGAAAACACATCCACCCCTGTAGAGCGGTGAGTGCTTCACTTAAGCTGTAAGGAATAATCCACCTTTAGTTAAAAACCAAAAATGATATCTGCGTATTCACATTAGATCACTTAGCAATTAGATTAGAATAAGCATACAGCTGTAACATACATACCTAGCCAGTAACAGTACTAAAGGCAAATGCATATTTTTCGCCATTTTACTGTACCTTCAAGAATACCTTGGGCCCTATCTTACAATCGGCGCAATGTGGCACAAAGCGGGAACGCAAGTGTCTTTATTAGTTTCACACCGATGCAGCTGTAACTTTCCTATCTAGCACCCACGTTGTTTAAATAGCAATAGTTGGTCTGCTTAGATGGGTAAAATAGGGTGGTACAGGTGGTAAATTAGGACTACACTACACAACTTTCCCAAAGCACAACTTTATTATTGAGGCAGGATTTACTGGCTATTATTGATGGGGCGGAAAGGAATGATCCCACCTTCTTACTATGTTGTATACACTGTAAACTGCCATATAACACAATGATTTATTATTGCTACACATACTGTGTCAGTTCATACATAACAGCCATACTGTGTTTGTCAATTATGTTGTACAAAGATACAGTATTCTCCATAGTTCCTGAGGCCGACCACTCAGTACCAGCATTAAAGGCAGGGCCATTCATGCTAACTTTGAGCTAAGATCAAAACAGTATCGCTCCACGGTCCTCCGCGGGCAGCGTCTCACACGTTGAAATGCACTGTGAAGCAAAGCGTAGTGCTGTGGCTTTGTTGATATGAGTGATGTTCGACACGTTGTTTATGTTCCTATTCACGGAGCCAGGGCTGTGCAGAAGTATCAGATTGATTTTTCAACACAGTCCACAGAACAGCAAGATGGCGAAATTAGAGGAGACACTTGGTGAATTTGTCAAAAAGTGTATTTGTCTTACATTTATCTGACTTTACATAAAATAATTGACATCATCAGGAACTGATGTATGTAGCATTTTGGCATATTTTAAAAATTAAATAACCTAAATGCTTCTATACCCCTCACCATGCCTGATTCCACGCTAGAATGTCTTTCACTCTGCCCTGGCCAGAGAAAGTGGTTCCAGATCGGTAAGCACTGTCTAGCATCAAGCTGTCTGTCCCCAGCGCCAGCATGCCCACTGGCTTTAGATCAACACGTCCCAGGGACTGTCATGTTGATGCTTTTGAGGCCTGGATCCTTGTCGGGAGACGCAGCCTGTGCTACATTAACGCATGCTTGCAATATATTTATTTCCTCTTCACGCCTCTCGCTCACAAAGTAGAACTACAGCCCTGGACGAGCCAGAGAGATAGAAGACAGGTCATGTTGTTGTTTTACCGGTGTGCTTACACTAACAACGCCCGCAGCTCTGTCAGCCATCTTAACCGAAGTTGTCTTTTATACGACCTAATGCCATTTTCTCATTGTGACATCCACACTTTCACAGCAGCTCCTGTCTTCTCTGCGGGCTGAGTAAATGAGCCAGTGTCGAAATTAAGCTTCATTTGTGTTTGCTTGAAGAAGTCCCTTTCCATTTCAGTGTTATTCTTAGGTGATAACCAGGGTGCTTGTTTAGCCCATTCATTTATTTACAACGTTAATCTTTATCTTTTATCAGGCTGCATTAAAATGATGCATTTGAAGTAATGTAACAATGGGATGTTGTTTGGAGTAAGGATGCTTTAACAAAAGTTTGGTATTTAACAACCCTGGGGGCCATTAAATTACTGCATTTCTCTCACACATAACATAATAAACATAATTTAATGCATTACTTTGTCTATAACACCATACCTCCTTACATTGTAGCTGTCAGTCTTATCTAAGGATATTCACTTTGTCTGCTTTTAAGTGCAACAACTCAGCCACCAAATACTGATCCTTTTCTAGCGTGCGTGTGTGCTTAATGCATTAACAGGCTGACATTATAATCATTCTTTCTCAGTATCAGCTGTTACTGTAGACTCTCAAGCATCCCATTCTTTTCTGTTGTTAGGCATGTGAGCAGCAGTGACCGAGTTGGAAAGCCCTACAGGGGGGTGAAGCCTGTGTTCAGTATTGGCGATGAAGAGGAGTATGACACAGGTAAATGTCAGCTGAACAGTTGGGGACCGTCTGGGACCTGCATTAGTGTTAAAAAGCATCTTTTTCATTATTATATTTTTTGTGATCAACTTAAAGTTGCCCATTGCCTCCCCAGATGAGATTGACAGCTCGTCTATGTCAGATGATGACAGGAAGGAGGTTGTCAATATTCAGACGTGGATGAATAAGCCAGATGTGAAGCACCACATCCCTTGCAATGAGGTGAAAGAAACTGGTCACATGTTTCCAAGGTGAGCACTGTATACCATGATCTTGTTGTCAAGGAAATTGTTCCAACTAATGCGGGTTTTTCTGGTGCAAGTTTGTATAGCGTGTGTATTAATATTCTACTAAAGATAATATTCCATTGAACAGTTTTTTATTTTTATTTAACTTGACTGGGTTTTCTACATTTAAACTTGACTTTACAATAAGGACAGAGATTGGACTTGGTTTTCTGTAGTCTTTAGTTTCGTGTGCAGTATCTGACTTTTGACTTGAGCAAACATGACACGTGTGGTGTCATCCTACTGTATATTGGCTGCATGGCCACTTCCATTTACTTCATATGCAATGCTCTCTCTTTCCTCCCAGTCACCGTCTGACCACTAGCACGCACACACACATGTACATGTGTTAACATTTCTGAGATAAGCCAATCACCTGTCAGGTGTGACATTTCAAGATTCAAGTAGAAAACTTCATGCTTATTGCACAGGTGTGTCTTGGACTGGTCACAAGAGAAGGCTATATTTGTAGGTTTACACAACACAACGCCACCAGTCTTGATGGAGTGTGCAATTGGCTTGTTGACTGCAATGTCCATCAGAGCTGTTGCCAAGTAATGCAGTGTCAATAATTCTTGCTAACTTCAAACTCAAATCAAAACAGTATAGCCGCTGTTCTCCACGGCGCTGCCTCACACATCGAAAAGCATTGTGAAGCGTGGTGCTAAGGCTTTGTTGATACGAGCAGCGGTCGCCACTTTGTTTATGTTCCTATTTACGGTGCCAGGGCTGTGTAGAAGTAACTGATCTTTTTTTTTTTCAACATTTACTTCATAAGCAATGCTCTCTCTTTTCTTACATTCTTCCAGTCACCTTCTGATCACTGGCACACACATGTACTGTCTGCGAGAGATCGCCGCGAGGAAGGGCTTCGCCTACATCCAGTCCAGACAAGCACTGAACTCTGTGGTGAAGATCACGTCGAAGAAGAAGCACCCAGAACTCATTACGTTCAAGTTTGGCAACAACAACGCAGCTGGAGTAGAGATATTGGCAGTCGAGAGGTATGTGATTATTAGTGTTTTAGTCATCCTTCTATTTTATTTCAGTGTTTCTCATTCGCTTGAACACAACTCCTGAAACCATAAACACATTCTGTATCATGCACAAATCTCACATGAACTCATCTTCTGCTAACTAGTGAACACACATGGCAGTAATTTACACAGATCAAACAAGTAACCATGAATAATAATGTATCAATATATTGATCACTCCCACATTTACAGTTGTGTTTAGTGTTCTAAGAGATTGAGGAAAAAGAATCCCTGTTCTCTTTGCAATATCACTGCACTGGAATGCTCCTCCAAATCCATACAGTTCAGGGCCTTACTTTATACAAAATGAGTGAATGATCAAAGGGGTTTGTGTTTTAAAGTCAATACCAATATGATCGCTCTTCTTCGGCTCACATCAATGCTTACAATTCTGAGCAATGCAAGGCAATTCCTGCTGATTCACCGTTCTAATGTAATCTGTTCATGTCCTCCCTGACAGATATTTGATACCCAATGCAGGTGATGCCACCAAGGTCATCAAACAGCAAATCATGAAGGTTCTGGATGCCCTGGAGAATGCCTAAAGAAAGAAACAGGCAGGCAGGCATCATGGGAAGTGGGGACAGAAACCAAATAAGAAGCGTTTCTGTCCGGCAAGACTGAAATGTTGTCCCTCTCACCCAAATGTTGTCCCTCTTGGGTAGACCCAACTACAGCGCATACTGTGAAGCCATGTGTGTAGCGGGGGGGGCTGGTCGCTGACTGAGGCCCTTTGGGACAAGCTGTGTGTGCTTTGACATACATAGGTGCTCTGTAATTCAACCTCTTCATAATCTACAGTTTGGAATTCACTTTCTTTTTTTCTTAATTTATGTGCAGATATTTATGTGTTAAACATTGGACCCCTTCACTGTAGAGGTTTCCCGCTAGCCTTCGAATAGCCCTGTGATCTACTAGTGGCAAACCTGTGAAATGATAAACTACACAGAGTTACAGTCAGTGGTTGACTGTAACTCTGTAGTAATTGTTCGGGATGGTTGAACCCAAGTTATCGTGTATTGACAAGAACGGTGTTGCTATCCCACATCCTATTTCTGTTAACTTCATTCGTTCAATGTGTGGCGTGTGGGCATTGAGTTTAGATATCTTTTTTTTTCGATGCAGATTAGTGTACTTGCACAAAAGACAGGTTCTTCCTCCCACATGGTCTGGTTACTTTTTATGTTTTGGTTTTTTCCCCAAGAACACAACTTTGAATAGAAATGATTTGACTATGTTTATAAATAACTTGTATATTGTGGAAACTGCTCTATATCAGCACACACTATGGTGAAGCCACTTTAAAAGCATGTAAAAGCAGCTCCAGTCGTCTGTTTCCAGACTGTAAATGTTCTACACCATTTCTTGAAAATATTTAACGTGTGTCTGTATACATTTAACTACTCATCACATCACTGTCTTCAGCTTAGAGAACAGCCCCCTCTCGACAGTGTTAATATTACCAAAGGCGGTCATGTGGTGATTTACCACCTGAGTACCTCAGTGATTACTGTTCAGTTTGTGAAGATGTCAGCTTCCTCCAGTTGTCTGCATTTTGGACTATATGTAGACACTATAAATTGATTTCACTATGCACTGTTAATTATAGCCCAGGTCCACAAGTTAATCTGTAACAGTTTGTTCATTTCCAAAAGGCACACCAGTATTCTTGTCCAATGTTGCCCTCTGATCTGCTGTACAGTACTGTGTATTTAATGCAGTGGTATAACAAAGTATACTGTATCAAAACTATTGCTGCCATTCCTGGCATAATTTTGTCTCTGCTTCCAGATTGATTGGAGTTGATCCAAAAGCTTTTATGAATAGATCTATACAGTACATTGCCTTAATAGCACATGTAGTGCAAAGTGTCAGAAAAATAAGTATTTTAAATGATAATACAGTTTCCTGACAACCATGAACTGTTATCCCAGAGGGGTATATCCATCACAGCTGCAATGATACAGTATGAGAAAAATATCATATTGACAGTATCTCGTAAGTGTGGTAGTTATTCATTCAGCCACGGCTTTCATGTTAATCCAGTGTATTTCGCTTTCTATTATTTATAATTTTGTGAGTTTGTAAGTATTCTATTCACTGGGTTATCTTTGACTGGTCATTAAGATTGTCTTAACTTATTGCATTGCTCTTTCACATCATGATATCGCAATGACAAATCTTAACACTAGTAAAAATGCTTAACATTTAAATTAGCATTCTGTATATTTTGCACCTTACGGTTCTATGATTTTCTAACAAGTTTCTTTTAATAAATGTATGATTATTCAACTGAATATGTGCACACAAACTTTTTCAGTCGCATGTTCTACAGCTTGAGCAAAAAAGCTCAAGCTTTATCTAAAATTGCTTTGCAGTTTGCTCAAAGTTACTAAACAGTCAAACAAAGGAAGTTAAAGGATGCGAGTGTCATGTGCATCAGAAGCACATTTAGTCATATTTCTTGAAATTCTCTTTACACCCCGATAGCAATGACTAAATTAAATGCTCTGACAATACGATTAGAAATATCCGTCATCTGTG
Organism: Forbesichthys agassizii; assembly: GCA_026546735.1. Classification (NCBI taxonomy): domain Eukaryota; kingdom Metazoa; phylum Chordata; class Actinopteri; order Percopsiformes; family Amblyopsidae; genus Forbesichthys; species Forbesichthys agassizii. Next base: position 69,711 of record JAODLL010030070.1, on the reverse strand, counting down.
AGAGTCGCAGGAATGTGAACACCGCACACAGTCATAATGTTCGAAACGAACTCAGCGATTAGCTGTCCTAACTCTGCGTGAGCTACGTTATTGCGCGTACTCTGCTTAATTGTGCACTATCGTGACCGCGGCGAAGGCATGCAGATGGTTGGATGATTGAGGCAAGGGGCGGTGCTTTTTTTAAATTGTATCTTTCAAAATCTGGCTAAGTTACTGTTTTTTCCAAGATGACATACTCATCCTTTAATGTTAGAATGTTTAAGAGTTCACGTTATGCTGGACATATTAACTGGTACTAGGGAATAATAACCCACCCATGACTGAAGATGGTTCATAAACATTCATATTCTAACTTCATATTAAGAGTTTAAATCACTATGACAAACTCCAAACGTGGGGACTTTGGCTTTAACTTTAGTTTGCATTGAGTACATTGAAACAGCCCGATATTGATTTGTTAACGTTAAGGTCAAGATAAATGAGTAGACTATTTTTCTATTCAATTAAGATTGTAAACCTTTATTCTGAAATGTACATTGCTACCCGGCCGGAAACACCCTGTCTTGAAGTTGCTATCCTGCCCTACTGTATTATTAACAATTCTACTGCACACATTTATGTCAACTTTGGTTAAAGCGATGTCAAGTAAGTAGCTAGTTCATCTTTCTTTTCACGTGCATTTGTTGTTGCAATAACGTTAATCGCACAATAACGTTACAATTGTAATGCTACAAACGAGTAACGATTTTGTTTTTACCACAACATGCGGACTTGGTCGTGCTTTTCCCCACTAGTGTTTCGCCTGGCGGTGGTCCAGATGCACATAACAAACGTCAAATTGGATAACCTGTCACGGGCTCGAAAGCTGATAAAGGAGGCTGCAGATCAAGGGAGCAAAGTGGTGGTTCTCCCTGTGAGTCCAATGTCTGGCTGATTGCTTTGACGCCAATAAGAAACACTGCATTATTTGTCAGCTGCCATCCCTAATCTAATATCTCCAGGAGTGCTTCAATTCACCTTATGGAACAGGCTTCTTTGCTCAGTATGCAGAAGGGATCCCAGGACAATCAACCCAAATGCTGTCTGAGGCAGCCAAGGAAAATGGCTTGTACTTAGTGGGAGGTACCTCCAGCCAATGTTTTCATCCTTTGACATGTGCTGCTGGTATATTAAGTTAAGTTAAACTAATGTTATTGCATAACAGGATCCATTCCAGAGGAAGACGATGGAAAATTGTACAACACTTGTCCAGTATTTGGTCCGGATGGAGGCCTTATACTTAAACACAGAAAGGTATATAGTGTATATCATGGTAAACCTACTGTATCTTAGGACACATTAATTCACTGAAAATACCGACAAATACCTGATAAGTAGTATTTAATTTTTTGTCTTAGATTCACCTTTTTGATATTGATGTACCAGGGAAAATTCGCTTCCAAGAGTCTTTGACCCTAAGCCCAGGGAGTAGTTTGTCAGTGTTCGATACGCGTAAGTGTGTTAAATGCTGTAACATGATGAGCGTATCGTTTTGAGTGATCTAAAGACATGTTATTTAAAACTACAGCATTCTGTAAGGTTGGTGTTGGGATCTGCTATGACATGAGATTTTCAGAGCTTGCACAACTATACAGTAAAAAAGGTAAGCAGTAGTAGGAGCATTACTTTACATAAACTGACATTGGTAATAGATTATGGCCTTGTTACTTAATCATGTCATTGAACCAGGCTGTCAGCTGTTGGTGTATCCAGGGGCCTTTAACATGACGACTGGCCCTGCCCATTGGGAGCTCCTGCAAAGAGCAAGGTGAGACTTTTATACATGCATTGATTATGTCAAAGCGCCCCCTGGAACTACAGAAAAACAACTGGATGGACCGTCATATTCTCTAAAACAGTTTGGAGACTGTTTACGGTGCATTCAATTAATTGGCAACGGCTCTGATGGACATTCCTGCAGTCAACATGCCAATTGCACACTCCATCGAGACTGGTGGCATTATGTTGTGTTAATAAAACTACAAATATAGCCTTCTATTGTGACCAGTCCAAAGCACACCTGTGCAATAAGCATGCAGTTTTCTTCTTGAATCTTGAAAAGTCACACCTTTGGCTTATCTTGGAAAAAGTGTTGTGTTTTTCAACTCATGAAAAAACAAAGGCATTCATATTTTTTATAATTGTAACAGATATAATACATGTGTGTTTTGTCTCTTTGCAGAGCACTTGATAACCAAGTATATGTGGCCACAGCTTCTCCTGCAAGAGACGAAACGGCTTCATACATAGCGTGGGGTCACAGCTCCATTGTAAACCCATGGTAAGATGAGTTTACCCACCTAAGGCTTTAGAAACATGCGTGATGAGACATGGAAAATAGAGTTTGGAGAGCAATGCACCCTAGAGTATCTGAACTGTAATAGGACACAAGTGTGCCCCACTGGTATATTGACAATAATATATGGTCTGAAAATGGCTCTACATCTGTTACATATCATCCCAGGACCTAGCTGGTTCCAGCTGTTCTTTTCGTCCACTCGTGCGTTATCACATTCAAAAACGTTAATGTTAATGGGGTCCACCTCTTAGCCCGTCCCATCACTCAGCTCCTTGACTAGATTTTTAGACATTTTTGAAATTGTACAATGGGTGGAGTCAGGCTCAGAGCTGGGGTGCAGGCACACTTTAATTTTATGCAGAAATGTACCATGACCAACCTACATGACATGATTGTTTTAGACAATTTTGACTGGTGGAAACATTGTAACTGTATTGCAGGGGAGAGGTGATATCCAAGGCCGGACCAGAAGAGACTGTTGTTTATGCAGATATTGGTGAGTGTGTCCTTTGCTGCGTCAGTTATAAGTGTATAGACTGAATAATCCAGGCTTCATATAAATGTAGCGAATAAAAGTGTTTCAGTACAAATATTAACGTGTGGCAAACTAGAGTTTAATTCTGTTAAGAGATGATGGAATACTGTTGCAGACATACCCTTAATATGAAAACTCACTATTTATTGCTCTACATCTGTCTTGTTTGCAGACCTGCAGTATTTAGCTGACGTTCGCCAGCAGATCCCAGTAACAGTCCAGCGTCGCAGTGACCTTTACTCAGTGAATGCCGTAGAGGAAGTCTGAATCTCTTGTCACAAGGAGACCGAGAGCTAGCCAGGGCTGTACATTATCGTCACATGTTGTTCCTGTCCACAATGATATACTTTGCTGTGTCATTTCTAACCATTAGTGTAATACATTGTAAAAATGTAAATGTAATGTGCTTTTCTATATCCTTGAGGCTCTCAAAATGATGTAGGATGGCCTCACATTCACCCATTCTCACTCACCCCGATAGTGGTGTCACCCATGCATGTAACCACCTGGAGTAATTAGGGTTAGGTGTCTTGCTCAGGGATACTTCGACACAGCCAAAAGGCAACAGGGCTTAAACCTGAGACTTTTTGAAAAATATTAATTCATATAACGTTATAAGCATTATGTAAATATGTATGTAAAAAGTTCAATACAGACTTGTCCCCTGTTGTTCTTTCTCATTTATAGGCTACCAAATAACTTTTTAATCTAGCTGTTCTAATAAAAACATCCATCCACCCACACACATGCATGCATACAAGTAATCAACAAACAGTAAATACATGTAATGAAACCACCTTTTTTTTAACCTGTGCACATCATGTGCATGCTTGTGCCGATATCTTATTCCCAAAAATAACCATTACTGCAAAGCACCTAATGTAACACACTAATGTGTTCTGCTAGTTCTGTCTTTTAGAGCTCAGAATTAATCGTTTGTAGTAATTGTTATAACTGTGTATTAGGGTAGTGTAATGCAGTGTTTGTAAAACGTCAGGAAGCAATGCAACATTGCCATGCTGCCATATTTGTTCCTAATATGTTAGCATCGTGGTGTTACCCATTAATGCCGATTCTCAATTATGATATTCTCTCCTTTGTATTGTTATTAACAGGTCTAGTATTTGTTTATAAACTAATCGATCAACATATTTTCTTCGTTTAGAGAAAGACGTGATCCTATCATAGGCTACAGTTTCTAATGCCCGTGCTTGCCGGTGCTTCTAAGTAAGAGTAAATACAACTTGTCTGAATGCATTCACATACGTGGTCATCACACAGGCCAATTATGAAGCAGCTTTAAAATGAATGTAATAAGAGAAATTAGCTTTAAGGGGGTGGGTATTTATAGGCAGTGAATTACGTTAAGAAACTCTGTTGTCTTAAATCTTACAAAACTTAAAAACAATTTTAATGATAGCTGGTTGAAGCATTGTCAATACACATTTTATTAATGTAGGTCTACACACAATCATCCATGCATGCCTTAATCCTCCGTGTGTGTTGTAGCCTTTCATCCCACATGACTCTGCAACTTGGGTATCAGAAAAATCCGAGTTTCCCACAATTAATTACGACTTTGACCGTTCATATGCTCAGAAGAAAGATATAGGACTATATCCGATAGCACGCGAAGGGAGCATAACGACAAAGTAGCTAATCAGCACACATTTTCATCTGCACATTTCCTACAATGTGCACCCAGTGAATTTACACTACTATGTCTGATTTTGATTCATTACCATCTAAGATCCACATACAACGCCTGTGACCACGCTCCAACGGTGTAACAGCCCTCATGGTCGAATACTGACCTCTAGTGGGTCAAATGAAACTGACATTAAATAGAACTATATAATATCACTAAATATGTATTGAAAGAAATAATGCGGTTCTATCGTATCTAATTTGTTTCTATCTGTGTGACGAAATACGCAATTGTGACGTAACAATGAGGAATATATGGTACAATGTGTCAAGAGGACTTGTTCCAAGCTCCAGTGTGTTTTTATACATTTTTATTCATGTATTTGTCTACAATCTACATCTTTATGCAGAGTTTAGGTTTTGGAATGATTCTTGCATAATGAGTTCTTTGAGTTCAAACGAATTCCAGATATTAGAGAACACAATATTATCTGGTACCGGATCTGACTATGTGGTCGAGCACATTATGGGGCAAGGCGTTTTTAGTAAGGTTGCAAGGTGTCTTAAACTAGACACAAAAGAAACAGTGGCAGTGAAAATTCTAAAAAGGATACCAAATTACAAATATTTATTCAAGAAAGAGGTGGAAATGCTGAAAAACATCAGTGTCTTGGATTGTGACAAGTGGAATCTGGTAAAATGGCACGAGTCATTTATCCATGAAAATTACGCCTGTCTGGCATTCGAAATGCTGGACATGGATCTGAAGACATTCCTGTGTGAGAGGGGCTCACTGTCCATACAAGAGATTAGGCCCATAGCTGAACAGGTGGCCACAGCCCTTTGCGCCCTTAAAAGTATTAACTTGATTCATTGTGACCTCAAGCCAGACAATGTAATGCTGGTTAACCATCACAAAATACCTTTAAAAGTTAAACTGATTGACTTTGGGCTGGCTCACATTCACAATGTTCGTCGTGGTACCTTGTTACAAGCGCGTGCATACAGGGCACCCGAAGTGACTCTGGGACTACCCATCGCAGAGGCAATTGATGTCTGGTCTCTGGGATGTACAATGGTTACATTGCTCCAGGGTTCTTATCCATACTGGGGTAATGATGAATATGAATTGTTCCAATTCCTTGTCAAGACCCAGGGTCAGCCGAAGCAGTCCCTGCTCAATGATGGATCCTTCACTGGTAAGTTTTTCACAAAGGCCTGGGGCAGTAACAGATGGAGGCTCAAGACACCTGTGGAGTACTACAAGAAACCTAGTCTGTTGAGTTTCCGCTACCTTCCCAGCTTGAAATATATGTTGAAACGATGTCAGAACACCACAGACAACGTAAAGCAGGACACATTGGATTTTCTCAACCTCCTTCAAAGTATTTTTGTCCTGGATAGTTCTGAGAGAATCACCCCTACTGAAGTCCTAAGACATCCGTACATTACACGTGGATGCAATTGGGCTGACAACACCACCACGGACAATACAGGCAACACCAGGTTTACAAACTACACCGGGCCTTCAGTTTCAACCACATCAACAACAAGAACTGGGCAGAGTACAATGTCTTATGAATCTCAAATTTTCCGGGAGAGGTTGTCTCCAGCTAAAATCATTTATGGACTCTCAAAATCAGACATGAATAGGCTATCCCTAGTAGCTGTTTGACATTTCCCCTCACTATGATATACAGCTCATACCCAGACAGCAGCAAGTAGATAATACTATTTTTACCTCCTGGCATGCTTGGTATATAACAATATGCCCATGAGCTATTAGCATAGCATTGCAAACATTATAGGCCATGACAAATTGTTAGCTGAATGGCATGCACACAGGACGATCCTTGTCTCCTAAAATGACACTAAGAAAAGAAAACGAAATGAAAATGAAAGATAAATAAATCGCTGACACAGTGTCAGTGTCATAACATTGTGTGTTATTGCCCAAAATAACAAATTGCAGTCGATTACCTAGGCAAACTTATAAGCAGTACTACACATACTGGCAAATACTTTTAATACATTAAATACATGGTATGCTTATATAAGAAAGTGCTTTTCCAAACGCTCACACAGTGGTCTCAGTAAGACATAACCTTTCCTCTGACGATTGTTCTTGGGTCTCCCCTGCATATTCATATCGGTCCTCATCTACTAATAGAAAAACAGGTGAAAAGGCAGGAAAGATTTGGACAAGTTACTATGTGTAGTACCCATATAGTTCTATGGTGTATAGTTCATATTTATATATAGCTATACTTTAGGTTCATATACATTTAGATAGCGTTGTGTTTTGTTCTGCCAACATTTAAGGTTATGTGTATGTTTGCCCCTGATGTGTACATAACTGTTTTGTCTGTGTATTTATATGTAACGTAGGTCCTAATTTACCTAGACCTTATTTATGTTTTAATCAGGACATTTGAAAGTAGCTTGAAAGAGATTAAAACCATAGGCTACATTGTTTAAAAGCCAGAAGGGACAACATACCCCCATTCCTCCTACAAAATACCGTACCTTTATTTGAATGGCGGTATTTATTATGTTTCCTATCAAGAAAGATCTGATAGACCAAAGCCGTTAAGACCAGGAGCCCCACAGCAACACAGAGCATGGTACTGAACACCCACATTGCCTCTGCTGCCCGACTTGCCACAGTGCTACTATGAACTCCATCTGGGAACAGAATAGGCAATTATATAGGCAACTGTAAGGATATGACATATACTGTATGTTTAAGTTATGGTTATAGTAGGCTACATTGTATACTGTTTGTAGTCTTTAGTATTAGCTGAGGCTATGAATTAAAATAGTATGTACCTGTTATTGCTAAGGTTTCATTCATTGACAGATTTTTTGTAATGCATGACACATCCCTGTGTTCTGAAATGTTGGCGATCAGGTGGCTTGTTATGTTGTACAATGGGGAGCTAAGGGGCGGGGCGGAGAAGGTTCTGATGGCTCCTTCCGGGGGTTCCTCTGTGTCGTCGATCAGCCAATGAACAGCAGGTTTAGGAAAGCCCCTGCTTGACTGGCACACGGAGACAGTCTCATTATCGTCCCACGGGTCCTCTCTTTGCAGCCATGCAATGCTGAAGGTGACTGGGGACACCAATTACAGCTGTTGAAAAACAACAATTTCTTACAACATCGCTGATTATGTATCACCAGTCACTGACCTGCTGTCCTAACACACACTTTGCACAGTGGAGGGCTTTGAGCTTTTCCCGAAACTAGATATAGGATGTAATCGTCCCGAAGCTCCTCGGGATTCACCATGGACAACCACAGAGAAAAGTTTCCTGTCAGTGGAGCTTCACTGGATTCTCTGGTGTTTGTGTTTGATGTGTCTTCCCATGCTGAACTGAACACCATGTTGTTAACTCTACTCCACTCAATGGAAACATTCAAAGAGTCCAGATTAGGTCCATTGTAAAAGCAAGGTAATGTGACTGGGTGTCCAAATATGGCAAAGAAACACTCCTTTTCTGTTTAAAGGAAAAAAAGCATCCAAACATCACAAGTAATACATGTGTTCTTTATGACATTAATTACAGACTGGTGAAAAAAATGTTTTCTTACCCAAACAAACCCCGTAACTGAAAATGTTGAGCAGTAAGACTAGTCCCATTTTCCACAAAGCAGACATTGCTCAAAGAGGGCACACAGCCATAGCCTACTAACTCAGGAAATATAAAGTTGCGTTGTCACACAGAATCTGTACTCCTGCTCATAGTTATCCATGTGAAACAGTAGGCACACCTAAAGTAATGATTTGTCAAAGGAATTCACTATCTATCATGTCCTAACTTGTTAAAATGTAGCCCTATCTGGTCTCACCTTTTTACAAATAAAGGAGAATTCAGAAAGTTGTTATGAAGTGCAGAAGTGCTCATTTTCATGTCGCATTCAACACAAAGCCATTGTAAGGTCACCAGTAATACCTGTTTGACAGCTTTTTAAGAAACACACGTGCGCGCACGAAGGTACTCACGCACAGACAGACAGACAGACAGACTTGGACATCTAAAACGCCACCAAAATAAACAACAGAAGCAGCAAAATATATAAATAGGAAATATAGAAAGCATATTTGAAGTTTAAATGCAAGGTAGAGAAGGAATTTAGGAAGGGTCATTTATAAATCCTGACTGCGTTACATGGGATGGGATTAGGTCAATGGTGGGAATGAAAGAAATATGTTGTCTCTGATAAACCTGATAACTGACTGAGGATTTGAACACATTTTACTTATACATTTTGACGTGTTTGATTTTAAGATTGAACAATTAGCTTGACTGATGAGGTACCTGGGCAGAATTATTATTAATAAGGAGTAAGAACTGACATATCTTTTGCATACTAAGGAAAATAAATGTACTCAGCCTAATGGCATTGGTGACAGCCCATTCATAAACTGTGTCAAGCAACAGTGTGTCATCCTTTCTTATACGTATATATTTCAGTGCTCAATTCTACAGGAAGAAGTCTCAAAAATATGGAAAGACTATGTTGTAGTACAACCTTTAGCCAAGATCAAGACTCCTAAATTACCAAAGGATTATCACCATGCTGCTCTAACTTCTCTAGAGTGGTCAAGGAGGATATCCTTACTATGACCAAAGTCAATGTGAACCCTTACAGTTTACTTAAAGAGCGGTGAGGGGCATTGACGACCCACTCTCACTATCCTTAACCTAATTTTGAACAAACACATAGTTTGCATTCTTATTAACTTGTCATGAATACAGTCACATATCCTTGCACAATGTTTTATTAGTAACTTTGACATGGATTTGAATGGTGTACTGATCGTTCCCAGAGGGTGATGTTTCCCTCTCTCTAGTGTCTATGGTGATCTTAAGTCTAACTGGTTCACCACAAGGGTGTGACTGTTCTCTCGCCCCTGCTGTTTGTTTTGTACACAACTGATTGTGTGAGCCATCGTGACTCTGTCACACTGAGTCTTCTCAAACACGACGAGACATGCCATGGTCCAATTGATAATGCGTTCATGCAGTGCTGTGATCAGTATTTTCTATAACAGTGTGGCAGAAACAAAATAAATGGCTGGGTGTCATGCAATACCCTCCTCCTATAATAATAGTACATTTTTTAATAATACATATATAGGCCATAGTGCCCTGGGTGAGCTGTGGTCATTTTGACAATCCTTCCCGATATCTCTCCTATTGTTTCCTGTCTCTCTCCCCTGTCCTGTCTAATGGGAAAAAAAAAGACTTTTGGAAAAGATCTTATTTGCCCATGATGCCAATCAATGTGTAGACTATCTGATCTATACCACACTGGCTAATACATTATTTACTGATGTGTTCAATCCCATCCACCCAGTAGGGGGCACTCTTAAATTCAGATACCATTGCTATAACGGAAATGACATAAACAACAACTACACCAATATGGCAGCGTGCGTATATTGACAACATTTTAAAATAACTACAGCAGTGTTTTTTCAGTGCCGTAACTATACTTCTTTGTACTCGTCCCGCTTAGTTAGTCGTTTTGGGCATTTCACTTTTTAGTCATCTTGCATAGCTGCTTAATCATTTGCTTTTACCAACATGTCAACACTTTCGACAACTTAAGCGAGTTGGCCTTATCATCAGAACGTCAGAAACAACATGACAGCACGTCATTTAGCAAAGAGAGTTTATACGCTTTGCTCAAAAAGATTGCAGACGACGACAGCCGCAATATGTAACTACAGGGTTCCTATTTCACCAACATCTCCTTCTAGAACTTTTATGATGTCATTGTGGAAGCCCAAGGCTAAAGATGACACACTTGGGTCCTTCAAAGGATTACCACAAGAGGCATATGAAGATGATGAAGATTTTATTGGGGACAGTGACATAGATGAGCTGTTCCAACAGCAGGTCCCTGACATTGGCGATGGGGAGCACAGGATCTTCATCGTTCACCCTGATGTGAAATGGGGAAGCAAAAAGCAGTATTTGACAACAGGTGATAAATGCAGCCACGAGTATGAACTAGTATCAATATATGAACACATAATCTATCTATAACAGCAAATATTTCTCTACAGCTGAGTTGATGATGGCTGAGGCTGTGGGGCTGGTAAATACATTGGATAACTGGAGGGTGTTGGACAAAGTGGTCATCTCCACTAAGACACCAGAGAAGAAAATGATATTTGGCAAGGGGAACTTCCAGGCTCTCACAGGTCTGACAACATCACTCTCCTAAATTAAATGAACCATTATACATAATGACAGTATAAGGATAAATATGTAGGCTAATGCCAAATGCATTTCTTTGTTTTCTTCTCTCAGAGCGAATTAGGCAAACACCAGGAGTCACTGCTGTGTTTGTCAACGTTGAACGACTGTCACCATTGTCAGAGGTGAGGTTTATCTTAAATATTTTGCCATCTGTGTAGACAGACAAAGTGTGACCACATTCCTTCTGTGCAGAGGGAGTTTGAGGAAGCCTGGGGTGTTAAGGTTTTTGATCGATACTCGGTGGTGCTTCATATCTTCCGCTGCAATGCCAGAACAAAAGAAGCCAAGTTACAAATCTCTCTGGCGGAGATCCCCTTGCTTAGGTAACCGTGAGCTCAAATTAAAATCCTGCTATAATGTAATGTATACAATATGTTTATACACAGTATACATATATCTCTTGGATATATATATATTGCTTGCTTACAACAATGTGTGGCATTATGGTAATGAGCCTGTGATATCATCATGGACTCTAGATGGAGGGGATAAGGTCAGTGACGTGTATATGGTTGGCAGATCTCGTTTGAAGAATGAAATGGCCAACATGGACCAACAGGGCGGGGGCGCAAGATATATTGGCGGTTCAGGTAACGCACTACAGATTGCTTGTTACTTATGTGTCAGTTATTAACTACAGATTTATTGTTACTTATG